>JABCJY010001591.1:0-33640 GCA_013184415.1 Fusarium concolor | reverse complement strand
TATTTATACTATGAAAATAAACTTAAGTAAAATTACAGCTATAGTTAAAAAGTAAGGTACTTAAGTAGCAAAAGGTTGGTTAGCTACGTTAGACTAGATGCTATTTGGAAAAGCTGAATCTAACGTTTACTTTGTAATTATTTTTCTTAACTCTTTGTAAGAAAGCTCTACATTTTTACAAAATTAATATAAATAAACACAGTCTTCAGTAGTTACAAATAGAGGCCGGACCAAGTATATTACAAAGCAAAACTGTACAATATAACATTAACTTATCTGTTTCTGACATGGAGTCTCCGTATCCATTTCCAAAGTCTGGCATGCCAAATTCCTGCTTTTTCTTGCCTCTCTGCCATCCGTTCCTGCAGGAGAACTTCAAAGTCTTTCTGATTGCTCTGTTTCGCAAGGTCTAATGGAGTCCAGCCATTCGCATTTTTGACTTTCATGGGAACTTGAAAATCAATAAGTAGCTTCCCAATGGAGCATTGCCCTCTCATCGCTGCCAGGTGCAGGAGGTTATTGCCAAGCTGAACACGAACAAGCAAGTCAGCGTTATGGCTGAGCAGAAGTTTGATGACTGGTTCATGACCTTCGAATACTGCGAAACATAGCGCAGTGGACTGATCATTAGAACGGGCATTAACATCTGCGCCTGCTTCAAGCAACTTAGTGACACAAATGCAATTGCCACTTCCAGCTGCAAACATTAGAGGAGTGAGGCCATTGAAGGTGCGGAAATCAACATTTGCGCCATTCGCAAGGAGGAAATTCAGAGCTGGCAGATCGGCGCGAGCAGCAGCCGTGTGAAGATATCCCTCTTGTACGTTGCCGTTGATATCTGCGCCCTGGTCAAGCAGGACTTTGGCCATGTCAAAATCCTCTTTCTCTAGTGCAAATCCGAGAGGTCTGACTCCTCCAGCACTCTCCTTGTCTATATCAAACCCCTTTTCATGAAGCCAGGGTATAAGTTTTGAGTGGCCTTTTCCTACTGCCGCGTGCAAAGCCGTCAACCCACCTCTATCCAAGTTGTTCGGTATAGCGTCGGCTTCGAACATGGTTTCGAGAACTTCTAGGCTTCCGGTCTCTGCTGCAACGTGGACTGGTGTCTCAAAGTCATTGAACTCTAGCTTTACATTGACCCCAGCACCATATTTGATGAGCTTTCTTACAAACCCAACATTTCCAGTGCGAGCCGCGAGATGAAGTGGAGTTGGGTCGGTCTTCAGTGTCTGAAGTCCTTGGACGTCGACATCGGCGCCAGAGGTCAGAAGAATGTCAACAACCAGCTCAGACTCTCTTTCAACGGCCAACATAAGTGGCGTGTAGCCATCTTTATCTCGAAGAGTGGGGTTGATATTGCGCTGATCCAGAAGAAGCCGAACAATTTCTGGATAGGGATGAAACGCTGCCCAATGAAGAGCAGTCTGGTTGGAGCCGTTGACAGCATTTACGTCAGCTCCCTTCCTCAGCAATTGAGAAACAAACTCTTCAGAGCCCAGTTTCGTAGCCATGATTAGAGCCGTTCCGTGTTGATAGCAGCGGATATTTGGGTTGGCAGTCTGCTCCAAGAGGAGCCTCATAGCTTCGAGATGGGCACTCTCAGTAGCTTCGTGGAGAGGAGTGCGTCCGTCAATTTGTGAGTCAACATCAAAACCATGCTTGATGAGCTCCTTCATAACACTTATTTTTCCAAGCTTGGCAGCGATATGCAGTGCCTTAGAAGAGGACATTTCGGTGAATGAATCAGCCCGCTTCCGCCATCTTTTGAGCCATATAACGACACGAGCATCATCTCCACTAGTCACAGACTGACATAACCCTCTGTCAATAGCTTCAAATCCATCCTGAGATGGCACAGTATCTATAGATGAATGAGCGGATTGTGAGAAAACATTAAAAACCACATACCGATATCATCACTGTCGAATATCTTTTCAATGGGAACTTCCGTGATAGGAAACCCACTTCCTCGTTCATCGCCGCAGTGAAGGCAATGGTAGGTATACCCATCCTCCTCGTCTTCGCAGTCCATAATAGAAGCGAGTAACTCATCGGCAGATCCTCGAGCTTTCTCGTTCATGACGATCAGCTTTTCCGTCCACAACAATGGCTGACTGTCACGGCTAGGTTCTAGCTCCCTCAGCTTTACCATCCAGAGTTTATACGCATCAAAGTTTTCCCTTGGACTTCTGCCCATTGATCCTGTCGTTTCAAAAAATGCTCTCTTCTCTTCCAAGGATCTCCCTTTCAGAACTGTCTTTGGCTCATTTGTTAGCAACTCGTATCTGCATTATCAGAGGTTATGCATACCACCATATCAAGGAAGATGCAGCCCAGGGGCCACATATCAGCAGCAGAACCTCGCTCTCCAATCTCATTCCAAACTTCCGGAGCAACGTAATCTGCAGTTACTTTTCCTCTAGGACCCGCGGTCTTGCTTTTTGAAAGCTCAGACCAGTTAAGAGACAATCCAAAATCGGTGACAAAGATCTGGTTATCCTTGATGAGAATATTGCGAGGTGTGATATCTTTGTGTCGAATAGATGACCGGTGCAAATATGTAATCGCGGCTGTAATACATCCAAAGAAATCCCGCACCGAAGGAAGCATTTCCTCAGGAAATGGGCTGTGGGAGAGAAATTCTTTCAGGTCCAAATCAGCAATTGGAAGTAATAGGATAGCAAACACTGTCGGGTCTGTGTATGATCTAAGCCACCATTTAGTTAGAAGACTAATGAGATAGTGATATGGCGTGACATACCCGATATACCGGACAAGATGGCGATGTGAAACCCGTTTGAGATTCTGTAGTTCATTTCTAAACTCCTTCTCTGCATCCTTGGAATTCTGAAACTTTCTTGACCGAAGGAAGCTCTTGCGCTAAGAGTCACTGTGAGTCTTAAGGCTGAAAGGCTTAGAATCAAGTAAAAGCTTACGGCATAGGCCTTCAGAGACAGCCGACTCGTGACCTTCTCCACGACGCCTTGACCACCAGCGCCCAATCTTTTGACAATGGTGAAATGTGCATTAGCCTCGATAGCTAAGTTCGATAAAGCCAGTAGTATTAGATGGAAGTCATAACTTCAAGACAAGAGAGCAGCGATACCTACCAAGGTGAGCATGTTCCCCATTCTCGGCATCTTTGATTTCAGTCAGGACAAGTTTTTGCTTCTCTAGAAATTTATTTCTAGCAGATTGAGGCATGAGTTCGAAAGGAAGTCCTCCAGCCTCGTATGGAAAATGGTAGTCGAGATGGCCCTGCTCAACGAAGAGGTCCATCATACTGGTCATATTAATCATGCGTAAAACTGCATATGTTCTCGGCCGGGCACTCCATGTTACTTGACCGCTTGTGGCTAGGATGTTTTGGATGTCTTTGATGTCGTCCGGGGATAACGGTTGACCGCGTTCTTCGATGCGTTGGAAGAGCATGGACATGGCAGCCTCACATTCATCTGGAGTAAACTCGGCCATCGCGAGTGGCATACAGTAGAATTTTGGTATTTCACTCGACGTTGTCACCGAAAGTGGAGATGGAAGGCTCCCACAGACCTCCGGCGTTTATGAATTCGGTGACATGTTATAAAAAAGCGACATTCTGTGTGGCTGTCTGCTTTCACACCAAACAATCCCAATGACGTAGCTTCGCGGCCTCCTTTCAGTCCTTATCATGTACCGGTTCTATATTTAGGGCTTGGTCCGGAACTACCAAATTTGAGCTGTCCATCGCACTCTGTAATTGTGGTTGTAGGCGGTCTTTAGATGAGATGGCAGATTCTCAATTTCAGCTGTTCTCCAAATGAAACATTCACCAATTAGAAACTGCGTATTCAAGCCACTGGCCTCATCAATACACTTAGCCTGACAGCCACGGCTGGAATCCTCCAATAAGACGGCGTCTTTCAATCCGAAAACAAGAAATAGCCTAAGGACCTCTGCACTTTTATGCCGCTCTTATATCAATCCGCCTGGTCTGTTAGGTGATACTGAATATGCCTTGGGGCCTCTGGTTTCAACCTCCCTGTAAGTCGCAACCGCACTCGCTGCACTTTGATATCGCGCGCTCTGAGATGTCTCTTGCGGGAGCAGTCTCAGCTTAAGTCCATTCAATATATCTGCAAAGTTCATGGGATATTTTTGTTCTCAATTCAAAGAATTCTATTATCATGCCAGTTGATCCCTTCAACGCCGCGCTCGGTGCCGCCTCTTTAGTAATACAGCTCTTCAATGGCTGTGTCAAAGGTTTGTCATAGAAGATTATATCTTATCTCATTAGGTTTCTGGTCTTCTGTCTTCTTAGAGGATATACCTTGCCGGCTGAAACCGTCCAAATGCCTGAGCGATACGGCATGGGAATAGCTGCTGATTATGATGAGAGCGGTATTTACGTTAGTGTCCCATTGCAAACGTATTGTATCAAGACAGTGGTACAGGAGCTTGGAAAGGTTTAGCTTTAGAGCTCAGACCTGTCGATTTACCAGTCCATCTGAACAAACAAGTCAAACCGTTTGAACACGATACCATAGATCTTCTTCTTTGACTTCTTACTTGTCCTTAGCATACACCTGAGAATAGAAATCCTTCAAGTCGAGGTTGTTTACCACTCCCGCAGTCGCAACGCTACGTTTGTCCGCAGAAATGTTTGCGATATCCTGCTCAATGGCCTTCTCTTTCCCTTCTGCGTTGAATAGCCCTGTCAGAGCTATACTGTGATCAGTAGCCTTGACGTTGTAAATCTTTTGCCCTGTTCGCTCAAATGTGACAGCCTTGAGCGCTTTTTGGGCCGTTTCTTCGAAGATACCAATCATCTCTTTGTGTCGCTGTATGTCGCGAACTAACAGCCTTCTATCTTCATCATCTTGATTGGACTCGACGGCTTCTGCTTGGAATTTGACAAGCTCTTTTCCGTCAGTGTGAGCTTTGATGGCCATTGCTTTCAGCTTCTCCTCAAAAGATGCCATCATCATCTCTGCCACGTCTTTCATCATGGCATCTTGCCGGACCATATGCAGACTGCGAGATTATCAATATGCGTATGACTTTGATACTGTGATTAGGTCTGGACTCACGTGGTGCTAGTGGTAAGGGTCAGCTCGAGTGTTCTGATGCACTGGTTCACCTGGTCTTTCATGATCTTTATTCGGCTCTGCTTGAACACACCGATGTTGACCATATCAATCAGCGATGATCCTTTGTTGGTCGAATGCCTCGTCCAGTGATCTAGAGAGTTTTTGAACTCGGTGCATGCCTCGTGAGTATGATGGAGGGTGGCTTCGATCTCAGAGCCAAGGTCGGTGAAGCCAGTCACCCGCTCATCGATAACAGATTTGAGTTTGTTTAAAGCGGGTACCAGAAGTCCAAGGTCATTTCTAATGGCCTTCACGGACTCAGGGGTATTCCGAATGTTGTCGATAGTGTCAGCGAGAAGTCCGACACCTTGAGCGATACCGACAATGGAAGCAACGAGACCAATCGATTCTGCCATCTTGACGTGACAGCAGTAAGAAAGTTAGGCGTCTGAAATCTGATTGTGTGTCTATTACAAGCCCTTATAGCAGGAAAGTCCACCGTCATAAGCAAGGCAGTCTAGGCCTTTCATCGCCCCCCATATCAGGCTCTCGTTGGAATGCCTCAGCCAGCATACTTTGAGCTACCAGATCCACTTTTCCCTGTTAAGCTGAGGTAGTAGAAAGTCTCAGCCAGCCTCCATGCCCACCAAGCCTTATACATGCAAGTGGCGCATGGCAGATGGTCAGCTGAGGTAGAAAGCCAAGACAAGCTAATTTCTCACAACTGCAAACCCCACATTAAATACGCCTTATAATAGAGTTACCTAGGTAAAGTTGACATGCCTGTGAAGACTCAAAACAGGCAATTCAAGTCTGTTTACACTCGTCATGTCAAGCCAACACTCAGAGTCGTGCGATGATACTCGGATGGGGAATCGACAGAAGATCCGCAATGTTTCAGCTACAAATGGAGCAGTCTGTCTGGCTGGCAATTTCCAGAACGTGAATATCGGTGGTCGTAGACAAGGTGAGAGCTTCGCGTCAGCTTGACCAACCCCTATCGTTAACGTGCTACGCATAGAAACATTCGAGGATGAAGTTAAGAGATGCCGCAATTCTCTTTTTGTCACCCATCCAGACGTCGATAAAGCAAATCTCGCAAGGTTGAAAGGTGAAAGAGCACCAGATACCTGTAAATGGGTGCTGGCAAATCCTCACTACCAAAGCTGGCTTGCCAAGCAGTCAGATCTTCTGTGGATATCTGGTGGTCCTGGCAGAGGAAAGACAGTCATATCACTTTTCCTGGCAGAGGAACTACAAAGGTTTTGTCAAAAGACAAATGATCACCTTTTATTCTATTTCTGCCGATTTCAGGACGATTTATACAACAACCCTGTCAATGTACTACGAAGCCTAGCCTATCAGCTTCTTGGGTCGATGTCTCCTGTTCAAGGGCCGAAGATTGAGCAAGTCCTGCAGTATCTTGAAACTCCTGAGAAAGCAAAACAGGCTCTCGCAAGCTTTGACTGCGTATGGACAATCTTCGAGCTTCTTCTATCACAACCCTGTCTTCCTACAGTCTTTTGCATCATTGATGGAATTGACGAGTGTCAACAGTCCCAAACTTTGATTCGGAAGTTATATGATCACTGTGCACAGCCCAACAATGATGTTAGGCTTAGGCTTCTGATGATTGGTAGAGATATTGATTGGTTGGATAGATTTCATGGCATCAGATTGGACCCAGACAACGATATAAGCGTTCACGATGATGTTGAGAAGTACATTGCATGGAGCCTTGACCCACTAGAGAGGAAAATACCCCGGTTCAAAAATATCCGCTGGCAAGTCCAGAAGGACTTACTGGAAGGTTCAAAGGGAACATTTCTATGGGTCAGTTTCGTTATTCACGAACTAGCCAGCAAGGCGACATGTCTTCAGATCCAAGAGACTCTTCCGTCCATGCCAAAAGGCTTGTATCCGATCTTTGCCAGGATGCTCCGTCAAATTGATAACAGGCAGATCCAAACAAGCGCAATTATCCTCAAATGGGTAGCCATCGCTGAGAAGCCCCTGGGTCTTGATGAACTTGCTGATGCCATTGGAGCTCTTGATGGAGACTTCAATATGACAGGGCTCAGTAACATGCAAGACCAAATCGAGATTTGTCGCCCGTTTCTCAAGGTTCAAGATAACAAGGTCTTATTTGTGCATCAGTCAGCTAAGGAGTATCTGTTGCGGAAAGAGAAAGACCCGGATCCACTACTGGAGCGATTCCGCATTATACCTGATCAAGGTCACGGAATAGTTGCCCACAAATGCTTGCAAGTGCTGGAAAACAGGTTTACGGGGGACCTCAACATTCAGCGGCGCGAGTCCGCCCTGTTTCCATATGCGCTAAAGCACTGGTCGAATCACCTTAGGCTCTCCGCAAATGATACGGAGAACCTATTCAACCTAGAGAGACCTTTCTTTAGGGGAACTTCTGTTATGCGATGGGAATACATAAACTATGAAATAGAAGGTGGCTATCAGCTGGACCATGTAAGAGGAGGTAGCCATAGGCTGGGCATCATGGGAAGCAACATGGTTAAGGACCAGAACAGTTCTTTTCACTTGTGGATGTCATATTCACCACTTCATATGGCATCTTATTTAGCGATCATGCCGTGGCTGAAAGCTGAGGAGGCTTATGATAGAGGACATGGTGATCTCCGCCCTCAAACGAGACGGTGGGATAGAAACATTAACACCGTGATAGGTGGTTTCACTCCACTAACATGTGCGATACGTGGCGAGTGGGACGAAAGGATAATGCGATTTCTCCTTGAAAATGGCGCTAGCACTGAGGCCAGGTGCGGAGATGAAACTGCTCTGTTCAAAGCGGTTCTGCCTAGAAATGACATGGCAATCGAACTTCTTCTCCGCTATGGCGCAGATAGTGAGGCGAAAGATGGGTCAGGAAGGACGCCCTTGATAAATGCGGCTGCTTGGGGGAATTACCGAGTTGCGCAACTTCTACTTAAGCATGACGCAGATATTGAGGCGAAAGATGGGTTAGGAAGGACGCCCTTATCATATGCAGCTGGTCAGGGTGGTCACCGAACTGTGCAATTTCTACTTGAGCATGGTGCAGATACTGAGGCGAAAGATGAGTCAGGGATGACACCCTTGATACATGCAGCCGGTAGGAAGGATTACCGAGCTGTGGAACTTCTACTTGCCTATGGCGCTGATATTTATGCCAAGGACGAATCAAACCGAACAGCCTTGATGCGAGCGTGGTTTAAACCCACCATACAACGCCTACTCCAGCATACCGGTATTGATGAAAGGAACAAGTTTGGAATGACTGCCTTGATGGATGCGGCAGCCCAAGGATATGAGGAAGCTTTGCAAACTTTCCTTGACCACAATGCAGAGGTTGACGCAAGAGATCGATTCCAAGAGACGGCAATGATGAAGGCAGCGGTTATGGGGCATCTGCGCATCATTCAAATGCTGCTTAAGCAGAAAGCGGATATGGAAGCTATAGATCAGCTTGATGAAACTGCTATGATGAAAGCAGCACGTAGTGGACAGGAAAGCGTTGTGCGGTTTTTTCTGTCTCAGACTGTTAAGGTCAACCAAGGAGCAAAGAGCAACAGCCCGGTAGTTTTCTACGCGGCGGAATATCGAGACATGTATAATCTGAAGTTGCTGCTTCAGCAAGGCGCAGATGTGGACAGGACAGACGATGGTTACACTACAGCACTATCTCTGGCCTTGCACCGTAATGATGCCGATCTGTTACGGCTGCTACTTGACGAAGGCGCCGATCCCAATCGCAAAGATCAGGGCGGCACGGCACCACTGATCACCGCCATCCTTAAGGGCTGGCGAGCTCCATATAGTATATTTGGAGAGATTGGGGACCTAAGAAAGTATGAGGAAGTCGTCTCGCTCCTACTAGACCATGGTGCTGATGTCGACCTGCGCGGAAGGATGTCGGGGCGCAACTCTGAGGGAGAAGTGGACGCACCGCCACTTGTTTGTGCAGCCAGCATAGGGTGGGACTGGGCAGTCAACCTTTTGCTAGAGCGCGGTGCTGATTGCAACCTCATGGCATATCCAATCAGCCAGCTTGTTCCCTCTCACGCCTCTGCCATGGAGTGGTTATGGAGGCTCTTTTCCCATTGGAGAGCGACACCAAGAGGAGATTCAGCCTTGATATATGCAGCCCGTCAAGGCTATTGGTCAACAGCTCGGCTCTTGCTTCTTTACGGTGCTGATACAGAGGCTAAAGACATTGATGGAAAGACAGCCTTGGAATGGGCAACGGAGAAAGGATTCAAAGACATTCAGGAGCTGTTTCCTAAGAAAAGGAAACTGGCGACCTTGCACTTGCTTGGGGGATTTTCTTGGGGGATCTTGTTAATGTTATGTTGGGTTATCTTGGCTGAGTATCCTATCCTTGCTAAAGAGGGCACGACAGAGTTGTAATTTAGGCTTAAAATGAGCATCGACTGTTATGATAAATTTCTAGATCTTAAATGGTGTCTTGGGTGTTATCCCTTCTCGTTCTTGCAACTATTCCATTTAAGACAGACCTAGTACCCACCCAACTTAACTTGTGAGACAGACCCTGCAGGTTATCAATTCGCGGTGGGCTAATAAATCCCACTTATCATGGCATGAACTCGATGAGATTTACACTAACGACTTTCCTCAATAAGGTTCTTAAGCGTCCCGTATTAACTAGAAAGGTTAGCCACGTGGTAGTAGTTAGTTAGTTTTAGAATGTTTCTATTCCGTGCGCTCGATTAAACTGAAACAAGAACAAATTAACGTACAGAAATAAGCTTCAGCCGCATTGATTATCCGGAGATAATCGATCAATGCAAACCCTTATAAAGGCTGATCAGTCGTATCATTATAACGATGGATCGCTGACATGTATTATAATTGTATTCTTTACTCATGTTGTACAGCCTTCCTCCTCCATGTATAGGTATTCCATTCTTTCTTTTTCTTCCTTTTCGATTCTTCCATTCGTTCTAGATACCCCTTTTCCCCAGACTACCATGTCGCAAAAAGCTCCGAGTGTGACACAGTCCGATAGGGACGTCGCCCAGAGGAGACGCAACTCCCACCTCAAGGCCCTACTGCTACTGTTTGTATGTCCAAAGCTCCCATTTGTGTAGCCAGTTATTAACTGATACTAGTCAATCAACCTGGTGTACTTTGCTCACACAGCCAACATCGTTGGAGCCGGATCTCTAACCAGGGACATTGCTGCTGCTGTCGGTGACACCCGTGACTCAGTCTGGTACACCCAAGTTATCACAATCTTCACGACAGTCGTCGGCATTCCTGTCAGCCAGGCCGCTGACCTCTGGGGCCGCAAGGTTTTCCTCGTTGTCTTGACGACCTTGGGCTTCGTTGGTTCTATTATCATCGCTCATGCTCACAGCTCTAGCACCGTTATCGCTGGGTTTGCTATCGTGGGGTTATCATACGGCGCACAACCTCTGCTTCATACTATTCCTTCAGAGGTAGTTGCTAGGAAATGGCGCCCCTGGGCTCAGGGAAGTGTCCATATTGCTGCTGCTCTTGGGGCCATTACTGGGCTGCTGGCTGGCGGCGCTGTGACGAGGCATGAGAACCATGGTGGCTTTCGTACCTACTGGTACATGGTAGCTGGCATATAAGCGTTTGCGGCAGTTTCTTGTCAGGTTCTTTATAAACCTCCACCAAGGGCCTTGCAACTTGTGCTCAGTATACCTGAGAAGCTGGGATATCTGGACTTGATGGGGTATGCCATCTTTACCCCTGCCCTTGTCCTCTTCTGCATGTCAATGGCGTGGCTTCAGAACCCATATCCATGGGCCAACAGCCACGTCCTCGTCACTTTCATTATTGGCATGGTTCTTGTACTGGCTCTGATTGCCTATGAAACACTGATAAAGAAAGACGGCATGTTTCACCATCGTCTCTTCCAGCACCGAAACTTCGCCTTGGCTTTAGTCTGCATCTTCATCGAGGGAATTGTGTTTCTCTGCGCCAACAACTATTTCTCCTTCCAGGTCAGCATTTTCTTCTCCAAGGACAGTATCGTCACAGGAGCGCACTACACCATCAATTTCATAGCCCTTGCAATATCTTCGATAATTGGAGGCCTATGGTGTTCCAAGAACAAGTCTGTACGAGGACCCACCATTGTATCCTTTCTCTTCTTTATGATCTTTAATATCCTCATGGCTACGGTATCAAATTCAACAACCGACGCCCAAATCTGGGCATTTCCTATTTTTCTGGGTTTCGGGTTGGGCATTTGTCTGCCGGCGTTGGTCACAGCGGCCCATTTTGCAGCGCCAGCAGAATTGATTGCGATCTCTTCTGGCCTGATGATCTCTGCAAGAAGCTTTGGGGGGTCTATTGGGGTTGCAGCGTTCAATGCCATTTTCTCTCACGAGTTCTCTTCTAACTTGGGGCCTAAAATAGCTGAGGCCGTGCTGCCGCTTGGTTTCCCCGAGAGAAAGCTACACCAGCTCATTCCTGCCCTCGTTGACCATAATGAGACAGCGCTGCATGAGATCCGCGGCATTTCTCCAAAGATTATCAAGGCCGGAATTGATGGTCTTCATGACGCCTATAGAGTGGGCTTCAGGGGCGTCTGGTTGACGACCGCCTGCCTATCTCTTGTTGGTGCTCTAGGTGAGTAAACGGATCTACAACATGCTTAGTAAAGTTAACGCTGACCCTTGGGACGCAGCCGCAATTTTCCTCTTTGATCCAACTAGCGATTTCACCTCCCAAGTCGATGCGCCTATTGTCTTAGAGACGGAAGTTTCAAAAAATGAAGTAAAGGCTTACACAAATACGTACTTGGTTTAAGCCGCTGGTCTGCCGAACGACACCGAATTGCCCAGACTCACCCCGCATTCTACGGAATGCTTCCGACCACCAAGACGTCAAGGTTCGGCAGTGGGAGGCTAGTGACGGGTAATGGTTACATAATGACTACATCTTACATAGTGGTTGTCCTGTGACTTTATTGACATGAGAAGGGCGCAGCTCTTGGGGTCAAGAGTGAGGAGTTCTCAATTATTCCCCTTCATTTTTATAATTATTCAGTTCCAGAATAACAAAACAATCGTATTCAACGCATCTCACAATGTCTGACGCTCAATATACCCTCTACTCTTACTTCAGGTCTTCCTGTTCAGCTCGTCTCCGAATTGCAATGAACGCCAAGGGAATTCCCTACGAGCTTGCCTTTGTCAATCTTCTGAAGAACGAGCATCTCTCAGACACTCACAAATCACTCAATCCATCAGCATCTGTGCCTGTCCTCATTTCTCACGAGTCTAAAGACAAGCCCTTCCGCATTGGTCAATCTGCAGCTGCTTTGGAGTACTTGGAAGAAAAGCATCCTGAACATCCTCTTCTTCCTCCAACATCTGACCCCGAGGCACGAGCAACGGTGCGAACCCTCGTGAGCATCATCTGTTCAGATATTCAGCCCGTTACAAACCTGCGTATCATGCGTCGCGTAAGGGAACTTGGAGGAAATGCTGAAGAATGGAATCGCCAGTTGATGGCTGATGGTTTGAAAGTTTATGAGGAGGTTGTTAAGGATACAGCTGGCAAGTGCTCTGTTGGTGATGAGTTTACTATTGCAGATGCTTGTCTTTTGCCAGCTTGGTGGAATGCGGAGCGATTTGGTGTTGATCTCACTGCTTTTCCGACCATTGGAAAGATTTCGGAGAATTTGAAGGATCATCCTGCTGTGGTAAAGGCACATTGGCAGAACCAGCCTGATACCCCAGATAACCTCAAGGCTTAATGGATTCAACAGTCTTATAATGCGATGGAATTCTATATAGCTTTTGACAATCTATTCATGATTTCTTTCATATTCCTGCTTTACTTGAACAGAGGGAGAGGCTCAAGAATCTGTCCAGAAACCTCGCCAAAGCCAACCTTGGAGTCACCACTACCGTATGAGCCACGGATAATCAGGGTATCGCCATTCTGAATGAACTTGCGCTCCTCTCCTTCCTTGAGTTGGATGGGCACCTTGCCGCCCTTGGTCTGCTCCAACATACTGCCCTCGGTGCCAGACTCAGTACCAGAGATAGTACCTGATCCAAGAAGATCACCTGGTCGAAGATTGCAGCCGGTGATGGTGTGATGAGCAATCATCTGAGGCCATGAATAGAGAAGATTACGAGACGTGGTCTTGCTAAGGTGGTTCTTGTTACCAGCAGCGGCTGAACGGCTGTTAGTAATTGTATCCCCAAGAAAGCTGTGTACTTACTAATAATTTCGACCTCAAGATCGATATCCAAGACATTGTTCTCCTTCTTCTCCTGGAGATACGGGAGAAGCTCGTTTTCGTGCTTGATACCAGCAGCCTTGGCGTTCTCAAGGGCATCGGCAAGGACAACCCAAGCACTGATACTCGTACCCAGGTTCTTAGCAGTAAAAGGACCCAGAGGTACATACTCCCAGGCCTGGATGTCTCGCGCGCTCCAGTCGTTCATGAGGACATAGCCAAAAATGTGCTCATCGGCTTCATTGATTGGGACAGGGCTTCCCAACTCGTTCTCGCGGCATATGAACATTCCCATCTCGAGCTCGATGTCGAGTCTCTCACATGGTGCAAGGTCGGGAACCTTGTTTCCAGGACGCAGGATTTGACCCCATGGGCGTCGGATTGGAGTTCCAGACACAACAACGCTGCTAGCTCTTCCGTGATACGCAACGGGAAGGTGGGTGTAGTTGGGTTGAAGCGCATTATCAGGGCCGCGGAAGAGACAGCCGACGTTGTAAGCGTGATTCTTGCCAGCATAGAAGTCCGTGTAATCTCCAATCGTCATAGGAAGGTGATTCTTCACATCAGAACGCTTAAGAAGAGCAGATTCTTGAAGCTTCTTGTTATCCTTGAGGATCTGAGGGTTCTTTGAGTCCTTGGCGAAGACATCTTGAAGATAGCTTCTCGTGGCGCGGTGAAACGGACGACCAAGAGCTGCAAAAGCGTTGAGGGAACATTGAGAGAAGACATCAACGTTCTTCTGAATCTCCTGGCTTGCTGAGAAACCATCTCCCTTTGCGAAAGCATGAAGATCTAGAACATGGTCGCCGATCGCAACAGCAGGTCTGGGAGTACTGTTGGATGAAGTAGAAATGATGCCAAAGGGGATGTTGGCGATGGAGAAGTGAGAGTCTGAGGGAATAGATAGCCACGACATTTTGACAGCTTGACAGTAACTCGAGAGATAGAGGGATGAGGTTGAGTAGAGAAACTTGTGTGCAATAAGCAAGACGTCAATGGTTTTGTATTATCCTGTTGTTAATGGAGCCGCCGCAAGCCGACTAAGCGGGGCTAGAAGCCGGGTGATGCGGGGGCTAACGCGGGGAGCAGAACGGAAATGCTTCCGAGATTTCCGCTCGGTTACTACGGCTGACCTCGGCGTATGGATAAGCTTGACAAGATAAGATAAAAAAGACCTCGAAATTGAAGCTATTCCAACCCCCCAATTCGAGATATGCGATATCCTATACAGTTAGTAAATAAACATTAACTACATTAAGTGAAACTTGTACTTGTAATGCTGGTATATTTGACTTAATCGGATCACTCAGTATTACAAAGAGAAGATCGTGCTCGCAGTCCAATCGTTAGTGCAGGGTAGATAGCTAAACTGGCATGTCTGATAAATCGAGATAAGAGAAAAGCGAGAAGATTAAGATGCAGAATTGAGAAAACAGTAAAGTATCGAATAGTTTTACCTTATTCAGAAGCTCAAGTGGGCATATAGCAGAAGAATACCGTTGCAAGATGTTGCGCTTTATATGAATTAATTGATCCTCTTTCAAAACGGCTCTTCCAAAGGCACTTGGCTACAAGGCTGGTACGACATTAAGGGTCTGGCCTATCAGAGATCGCAAATAAACTAACAGCCAGTTGGAATAATTAAATCAAGAGGCTATATTTTAATAGAAAACGACTAGTCACAGAGAAATACACGCCTTCTAGAGCTGTTTCTAGGCAATTTCGCCGTAAACTTCTCGTACGTGGGGCAGTGACCTGCCTGTAGTCTTATGCCAAGAGAATCCCGGTGATCAATACACTACACTGTGTAAATTCCTGTCACGAAAACGTCTCAAAAATTGTTTCATATAAAAAGATAGTTTCCCTTCGATTCCTTAGTCTCAGATTAATTGGAAGAATCTTGGTACTAGAGGATCCTTAGTACATTTAGTGGTTCATCTGCTTACCCGGCGCACTTGGCACTTGGCGAGTTCACGAGCCAAGCTTTCAGCCCTACAAATGGAGCTTTATCGCGGAGGCGACATTTATACAAAACATGCACGGCTTTTAGCAGTAATAATAATTAAAAAGAACTCCAAGGCCAAATTGCAAGAATTTGGAAAGCTCATCAAGCGTGATAAGACAGAAACCCTCTGTTCACATGCCCAATCATTAAATGAGGCGCTTCGCGATTGGCAATACGTGACGTCTGTTGCATCATTGAAGCTATTCTGAGACAAGAACAAGACCAGTAGCTCCCGACCTCAACCTCGGACCTCCACTTCAATCAGATATCACATTCAATCAGGTAAAATTGAGTTCAATCTCCATTTCACCAAACGTGCTGCCTCGGTTTCTCCATAAAAACAAGCACGGCGGCATGTTAACTGCCGATCTTATGAAACAAGACCTTCCTAATCCGTGTAGTCGGGTCGCGGAATATTACAGGCGTATCCGATCCCCTGTTCAGATCCTCACCTCACAAAAGGATCAAATGACTGGGGAAAAGGTCTATCGGCAGATATTCTGAAAGCAAGGCATGTGGCTTTCAACTGCCGTGTATCGCATGATGTTGCATAATCCCTTCATCCGACGGTTTAAGGTAGGTTTTGTTCTGTGTTCTCGGCTTCTAGCGCTATGCCCTGGATTGCGCTGGGTTTCCAAGGTTCACCAAGTGCCAGAGCTAATGGCTAATTAAAGCTAATTCCTGACCCCAAGTACTTCAATCGAGCACCGATCACGGAAGGCAACAAAACAACACTCTGAGCGAAAACCCACCTCAATGTTCATATGGATCGCTTTACACTTTAATATTACTCACATGGAAAAAAGCCGACCGTGGAGGATCTGCGCCGGCCCCTGGGACCCATAATACCAGTAGACTGTCAACCTGTTAGCCTGCCAGCCTACCAGCCCGCCAAGGCTGTCGGATGTCAACGGTATGAATGAGTGCGACAGTACAGTAGATAAACTGCGGCCGTTTCCAGTTAGATATTGACTCGCAACATAACCTTATGAGTTAGTGGATACAGTCAGGACGTAAACAGCGGTCCGTATTTGGCTGAAGGTTTGTCGGGAGCCAGGACTGATGTTTTGCTCGGAGGTTGTAGCCTGTCAAGGCTGTCAGCACTGGAAATTAGGTATTCGATCTGCACTTAATACCGACCCCGCTTACCCAAATGTGAAGCACATGGCGCGAATATCAGTGCTGACCTTCCAGAATGGGGCAAAGCTTAGTTCTAGTAAAACCGCAATGAACCTAACAGAGTGTCAGCCACGAGTCAGTTACAATTTAACGACTCAGGCTTGAGCAGAAAGAAAATTCTGTTTTTAGATTTGTTATTCGTAGCATAAAAGAGTTTTCGGTATTTAGGATTGAATGATGGATAAGTTTGCTCGTTGTTTCAAGACTAGAGTATAATATTCTATGACCATCAAGACAGCATCTAGAACATGTGCACGCGAGAGAGGTATCTTCTAACAGGGATACAATGCTGGCCCGGAAACAATGCTCCCGACGCGTATGTAACAGGCCTGTGACAAGCCTGCATACCTGGTGAGTGGACCTTGATGAATCCTTCGCCAGGATTAACTTGACTGACTAGCCTGATCTCCATTATCAATCTCCAAACAGCTGGTTCACAGCCCTCCTTCGAGGAAGGCAATGCCGATCCCGCAAAATGCAGCCCTGGCATCTACCGTCTCTCCCCACGCTTCACCAATCGCATTCTCTTCCAGTAACCGCGCTGTAGGCCTGTGAGTCGGACTATTTGAACTTTGTATCTTTTAGTCGCGTTCCCCTTGATGATCATTCCCCATATCTTAGCATAACTGGGGGTTCCCCTGTTGCAGATCAATGCTTCCACTTCGGCAGTCACATGAAAGGAGGTAGTATCTCTTTTTCTTTAAAACTCGAACAGTGGCTTGCACCCCCAGTTAATTCTTATTTCGACAGTTATCCTGTTAGGGATATGCACAATTTTTTTTTTCTTTTTTTTCTTTTTTTTCTTCGACAACCAAATTGCCACGATGCACGTAGGTCTATCGCTCAGCGATATTAAGCTGATTACCATCATTCAGCAAGTATGCTCTGTCATGTCGATTGTGGGATGTATCTTCATCATCAGCACATTTCTTCTCTGCGATGCGTTCAACAAACCAATCAACCGGTTAGTGTTTTACGCGTCGTTTGGGAATATCATGGCGAGTATTTGCTTCATCATGGCTGATTCATTTATCGACAATCCTGAGGGAGCTGGGTGCCAGGCGCAGGGATTTATACTCCACACGTACGTAACAGATACTGGAACCGAAAGATTGAATGAGCTTGGCTGATGATGTGCAGATTTGTTGGGGCCGATGCGCTGTGGACCCTTGCTATGGCTATCAATGTCTACCTTGCCTTTTACTACCGCTTCGATGCTCGGCGATTACGGAAGATGGAGATTCCTTATCTGGTGTTTTGTTACGGTATCCCTTTTCTACCTGCTTTTGTCTTTCTTTTCATTAAGAATAGCGATGGGGTACGTGTTTATGGAAGTGCTGTGCAATGGTGCTGGATCAATCCCGCCTGGGACACCTTGCGCATTGCAACCTTCTATGGACCTATCTGGTATGACTATTTCTCTTATTTCACACTCGAGTATGCTAACATGGCAACAGGGGCGTCATCGCAGTCACTCTGGCAATCTACATCCGATCCGGCGGCACCATCTATCGAAAACGACAACAACTTCTTAAAGCCCAGGCTTCAGGGTCTGGCTCTGGCGGCTTATCATATGCGAACCAAAGCACCATCAACAACGTAAAGACGACCACCGAGTTCACCGTCACAACCGAGGCAGCAAACGAACCCGATGCAATTCAACTGCAAAACATGGGCCATCAAGTAACCGTCCACGCCATTGGAGAACACGCCGAACCGACACTACCTCAACCCATCGCACGTACAACCACTACAGTGACCCAGTCCCAAGTCCATGCAACTGTCCCTCGCCCTTCAGGTCGTGTCAGCAACGATGTCTATAGAGCAGCATGGGCCTACACAAAAGTCGCCATGCTTTTCTTCGCCGTTATTCTCATCACATGGATTCCCTCTAGCGCAAACCGCATGTACTCGCACATCCATCCCGACGAAGTCAGCAAACCCTTACAATTCATGAGCGCGACAGTTCTTCCGCTACAAGGCTTCTGGAACGCTGTTATCTACTCGGTTACATCGTGGGCGGCGTGTAAGGAGTTACTTGAAGAGAGAGGACTTTGGCGTTCGCGAACACGATTAAATGAGCCGGAGTGGGAGGCGCATGAGTCGCGAGAAAGGAGGAGGAGTAAACTCAAGACGATGTTGAACTCAAGGACTGCGGATTCTGAGAGTTTGAGGGAGTTGGCTTACCCGAGCAAATCAGATGACGGGCGGAGCGTATGAGCACAATACTCTTGTTTTATGATACGTGATTAATTATTTTATTTCTTTTTTAAGTAATGATACCAGAAATACCTTTTATGGAATATGAACATTTAATTGCTCTGCCTGTCAGTCATATATCTTTGGGCGACTCGACCCGCGACAAAATGTCACTCAAACCAGTGCTCTACTGGTCAGTACCCCGCTCAATATCCACCGCGCAGGGGCCACGCAACCTCCCAACAGGCCAGTACCCCTAAAAGGTTAGCGACTAGCATGCCCTATAATTTAATCGCTTGCTGAAAGAACAGAAGTTAGCTCCAGCACCCATGCAGTCAGTCATATAGTGACTCACCTACACCTACTTAATTCTTCGCGAAAAATTATTATTCTAAATTTAGACTAAGTAAGTGACGTCACTATAAGGATAAGTAAGGCTCGACAGATCAAAAATATATCAAATCTCTAGTAGTTGAGCTTGTCAAAGATAAAATAAATATCAGCAATGAGATGTTCAGGAGACACAAGTAAGGTTAAGTTTTCTTTAGTAGTCTGCCGGGGACCAGGCCCTTTATTAACAAACATCTCCATTAGTTTTAAGAGCAGGCTCTACATCGATGAGCTATCTCGCCGATCACACAATGTTGTCCGATCAGGGACGGCCCTCTTTATTCTTGAAGAGTTGGAGATCACGTTCCTAGTATTTAACTAAGGTAGCGCCTCACAGGGCTATTTCCAGATAACGTCCCAGACCAGCGGCGACTCTACGCCCAACATCCAACATGCCAAAGTCTTAGTGTCGCTGATCGCGTCCAAGCTAATGTCTGATAAGCTATGGAGTAGCCTGGGGTCTGCTTAGCCATTT
This sequence comes from Fusarium concolor, assembly GCA_013184415.1. Lineage (NCBI taxonomy): Eukaryota > Fungi > Ascomycota > Sordariomycetes > Hypocreales > Nectriaceae > Fusarium > Fusarium concolor. The sequence goes on along the minus strand of JABCJY010001591.1, from coordinate 14,063 downwards.
TTAAATCATGTATCCATAAATGCTGATGCATGACAAACAACAGGTAAAGTCAGCTTGCCAGTTTTCGTTATAAAGGCGGCGTGCTGGCTTGCTTAATCTCCATATAATATAGTCATACGCAATCAACCAGATGAGGTTTGTGGGTGAAGATTTTAAAGCTGTTGTGTTACCCAAAGGCAGGTCGAAATGTAGGCTGTCTCAGAACAACAAAACTTCCTTAGTGCGAAATACCATTGCCGCAAATCTTATATACTCAGCATCAGGCCAATCATCTCAGTAGCAACAACTGCGCAACGTATTATTAACCGCCCAAATTAGCACAAACAACATGACCAGATTCCATGTTAAGAATAATGAAGTCATTGTGTTGGCAGCGCGTGCATCCGAAATATCGGTGAAAGCGGCAAAAAGCAGAGAGAGCTCCGTCTCAATAACAACAAGCCCAACAAAATGCTCGTTCCATTCTATTACTTTCCATCCGACGGCATGATAATAGGCACACCAAGAAAACTCATAGGCTAATATCTGTCAAGGAATACCTAAAATTTTAGGCAAATCTACATTAGTAGTTAGGCAAGATCTAGGTAGTCCTTGTATAACGTGTGCTGGTTATTGCCTAACGCACCTGGATGACTAGACCAACGACGCTAGCCTTGTGAGCAGCATACGATAGGAGATTACCCTCTGCACGCGGATACGCTATATCAATTCAGTCAATTAACACATCAGTTCAGCCTGAAGTGCTTGTCACTTGTCATAACTGGCAAGCCCCTATCACACACTTGACGTTGCAATGATGCTAAGAGTCCTTATTGGCTGTGTGCTCTGTTGGATGATTGACGGGATAGGCTCTGATCTAACAATGTTTTGATTGGGCGAGGGGGTGAAGGAAGGTAGACGGGCACCAGGCGGGCCATGTTGTGATTCTTGTGTTGTTGCTGATGCGCAGTCTTTTCTTCTTTGACGCATCCTTCTCCTATCACACAAACGCTGATCATTCCTTTACCAACCTATCTCCTCCTGGATAGACCACGACCCCACAACAAGGAAGACAAGGCCAAAGCTTTATAAGCATGGAAGTGTCAGAGCGGACTGCTGCTCTTCAGCAACTCCTCGCGCGGTGGACAGCGCGTTTCAACATGGCAACTGACGACGAACCCAATGCAGAACTCTTGGAGGCCTAAGAAAAGTATTCTACTGCAACGCGGAGAGTTGAAACAGTCAAGGCATCGACGCAGCGCCCAAAAGTGCCCTTCGCAAGGAGGTTAGTCGGTGGTCGGAGCGCTTGGGCGACCTTGAAGAACAGCATGAGGCTGCGAAACAACAGCAGTCTTGGGATCAGCAAAGATCGTTTTTCTTTGAGGTTCTGGATATCTTTGGTCTATCAGTTGGCGAAAAACTCTGTACTGAGTGGCGCGAACGTGCTCCCCATACTCAAACTGCTCCCGGTACCGGAACGCCGAGCACCACCACAGACCCAGCAACAGCCCATCGATCTCCTACACGTACCAGAGACCCCATCGCAAGAACCGACAGGGAAGGTAAGTGCTCTGACTGGCTCACTAGTCTATCATCAGAAGCTAACCAGATAGATACAGGAGCTCAACAGAAGAGACTGGCTAGCTTCTCTCCAGCACGTGCATCGCACCCCACGAAGCGTCATCAATCAACCTTGCAAGAGCCGTTCAGAGACACGACCTTCGAAATTGAGCATGAGAAACCCGCTGAGGGAGCTGCGAACATACCGGTCCTACCTCGCTACTCCCAGATGGGTCGGCCTCAGAGCAGTGCTTCGCCACGTCCTCCTCCAACCACCACCAATCGTGACGGCCCTTACACACGAAGCAGCCACGGTTTGAATGTGGCTGATCCCAAACCCGGCGAAATCTACACTACATACTGGGATGCCACAAAGCAGTTCTTCGCGATTTTGATCCTCCCGTGGCATAAATCCGACCAGTTGGGCCCGCAGCTCTCCGTGGAGAGTAGCCCTCTGATCAAATGCGTCCCCAAGTGCTACAAGCACAACCAAATTGAGGGTACAGTCGACTGGACCAAGACGTACCTTCCAAACGGAATGAAGTCGTGGGAGAGGAAGTATCCTATCATGTACTTCGACGAGCCAGACCTCCCCGGACTGTTTGGCTAGGTTTCTGTGTTCGATATCCAAGAGTATAACCCTCTGGACAACAGCATCCCTTACAAGAGTCTTGTTGATAAGTTTGTCGCGTCGAGGAGCAGCAGTACTGAAGAGCAAGGCAAGTAAAAGGAATGAAGCCCTTTTACTATATAGCTCGTAGGCATTGGAAGTGGAACCGAACGGGATACCGATGCCAGCCTTGAAGCGGATCAACCGACAGCTGAAGAATTGCCCTCCACCAAGCCGATCACGGAAGCGGACCGTGTTCCAGAGGTCATCAACATATCCGATGATGCTGATGATGATACGTCGACGGCAGAGCGCTCCCAGCGATGGAAATGGCCTAATCCTCAGGTGGACAAGGACCCTCAGGTGAAGATCGAGCCGGGGAGTCAAAACGCCCCGGTACGAACCGGCAACCTGACCTCGCAATTAGAGGCTTTTGCTGATATGAATTTCAGAGAGTTCAGGCGCTTGACTGAGCGATACTCCAATGACAATCATAACCCCATCTGCTACCGCCCGGACCAGATTCCCCAAGGTGACAGCATACCTGATGCTCGCGCACCTGCTGGAGCTGCGCCTGCCCATGAGGCTCTCACCGTCTACCGTTCTGGGGCGTCTGGCGATGTACCGATTGTCGTTAGTCGGCTTCCTGCACCACCGCAAACATCGCAACAACATCCCGCCGTCCCAAGTGGTCTCACCTGGCCATTCCAGCTTCTGCATCCGGATTCAACAAGTGCACCGTCACAGCGGAGTGATGGCGGTTTGATGACGCCTGCTCCAGAAACGGCAGAACGAGTGCCACTGCAACAACCTCCCACTGCCTTGGGAACTGAAGGGCCGAGACATTGGCCAGCATCAACGCAGACATTTGGTATGGGGTCGGGTCTGAGCTTCAACAGCGATCGTAAGTGGGCGCGAAAATAAACCAAGAGGAAGGCAATGGTCATGTGCAATCTATGATGAGTTTTACCTAGTCTGAGAGGCTTTAGAGCATCTTAGGCTAAAGTGCATGACCACGACTATCACGTCTCACAACCTACCATGCCGCTTACCGGCGCGTGCTTCTATTTTTTATAACATGATTGGCTCACTCTTGTTCTCCTACAGCCAAGGAGCAAAGACGGATGGAGGAAGAAGCAGAGTCAACGTTAGACTTTTTGTCGACTATTTCCAGATGATGGGATAATTGTATAAAGCTGAATGCAATGGAAATCTGTAGATGGGATGTATCGGGGCAGTAGAGCACTAGCTTGCGAAAAGAAAATGTAAATATTGTAGTCTGGTCAATTGATGGCAAGATGACGCTGGATTTATCCGCCGTCCCTCAAGAACTGAGCTGGCAACTTACAGTAGTGACAAGAGAGGTCTGATAACAGAGATACATGATTCAGAGTGGCAATCAGGCTTAGATTCAAGTATCACTGATACTGCAGTTTCAGATTGTAATCAGTTGTAGTGTTGGCCATGTCTCTAGCGGCCACGCTTGGATTACGCAATAGTTTACTTTTTTTTAGATGGCCACTTTGAGCGATCTCAGATCAGATGGGGGTAACCAGAACGGGATGAGCACTGAGGTGAGGGCTGGATAAACGAAATGTCTTCAGCATCAGACCAACCATGTTAGTTGTATAAACATGTAACGTATTATTGGCAGGCAGGCAGGATGCATGCAAACAACATACCAGCCTTTGCACGGTCTCTACGAGCATTAGAAATGTCGGTCAAGAATGTCAAAAGCAAAGTGAGCTCCGTCTCCGCGTAATAAAATGCTTGTGTAATCCTTCTACTACTTTCCATCGGCGGCGGGATGAGCACAGGAAGCCTTGCGGTCACTCGAAAGAGGATGACTACCCGCGGATGCACTCTATCGCTCCGTGAGGGAAGCAAACGGCGACGTGGGGAGCTTGTCCTCGGTTCATTTTTCTCCTTTTCTTTTACTACTGTGTGGTACATGTGAAATTTGTCTGCCATTATGTGTTGTTCTCTTCCCCTCATCGCGTTCTTTTCACTCAAGGAGTGGCCATCGTTCATCCACCCTGTGAGGCCGCTGGAAGAACTCGTGAAAGCTGAGGCCGATTGGCGTGATGCAGCGCAGAACTTAGACAATTGTGAGCTTGACGAAGTGCGGACCAAAATGGAACTGTGCAGGGTAGTAGTTCGATGCGGAGATCACCTAGATGAGGTCAAAAAGCGGCATGAGGCGTCCAAGGCAGAACTATTCTCGGAACAGCTGAAGCGCTTTGACTCTAGGTTTCTAGACGCGTGTGGTCCCTTGGGTGACGAGCCAAGGGGCGGTGCGAGCAAGCACCTCGGGCTGCCTATAATACTGCTCAACCAGACACGATCACAGGTCCTGGCAGCGGTGAAGGAGCCTAGACTAGTGAATTGCCTGGTGACCTTCTTCAAGCCAGTCAAATAGAATGCAGAAACGCAGACATTTGCAGCCGAGCCGATGCCGACCCCCCCCCCTCGCACCCAGAGCCCAGTGCGGCGAAGAAGCACCTCGACCTTCGATGAAGTTGAATCAACAACTTCAGGAGCTCGATCGAGGAGACGGACCAAATACGATGCAGCACCCGCACCTAGACTAGTGAAGCGACCCCCTCTTACGAAAAGAATAATCATGCTCAAGGGCGTATACAAAAGGGGGGAGGCATCGACGAAATATAAGATTGTGGAGCGCTATGGGAACGAGTATATCCTCAGATGTTTAGATCATAACGAGCACTTCTACAAAACCCTTTGCATGCCGCCATGAATCATCTCAAACTATTTCAACACTTTGAGAGGACGACCATTGGTCAGGCTATTAGTGTCCTTGGACTTTGTGTATCGGACTGCACCCCAAAACTGTGAAAAAAGAACAACAGCGATCTAGACTATTATTATAAGGACCCGGAACGCAAGGCTCGCGCCCTAAAGAATTTCTGAAGCTCGAAGGGATTGACCCTCAGCCTGGTGAGATGCACGCCGGTACGTGGGGACCGACATTGAGGACATCGAAAGTCCATGCCTTCGTGGTTGTAACCATGGCAGGTAGATGAGTAGCTTGACATGAGCGACTTGGCTGTTGCGACTCTGGATCTCCCCGAACCTCCCTAATGTTATGAGCCCAACACCACGGACGGCACATGGGCTGAGGGCCACAGATCAGGTGAAGACAAGGTCTTGGAAAGGAAATACCCAATCATGTGCTTCGACAGGATTATTCCGGTCCAATCAGCAAATACATATTGTCTGAGCTGTGGGTTGGTGCCTGTATTTTGGTGTGTGAAAGCGCTTAATAACCCTAAGAGTATCACCGGAGGGCTGAGGAGCTAACAGCATCCCAGCCAATCGGTACATTCCCTCAAGTCAAGGTTGAGGATGTTGACCTCCCTTTGTGCCTATTTCCACGACAGTCTGAGACAGATTGCCATGCTTCTTACCATAAACCAGGCGAGGGGAGAGACAGCTAACTCTGTCAACGGAGAAACAAGGCTAGGCAAGCCACCGTCACAGATACGCACCCCGGTCTAACAATATTTTGATTAGATAAGACATGAATCAGGCTGCGGAATCCCTTGTCTTTTGCTGCTGTGCATGTTCGGCCTTCCCCTCAATTTCGTTCTTTTTCTCTACTTCTTCATACCACAGAACGCGTGCAGACGCTCCCTTATATTGACACCCTTGAAAACGCCGTTTTTTTCTTGTATTGATTGCGATAAACTTGTTTTGTTCTTACTGGCTTCCCCACAGCCCCACCACGCGTAAACAAAATCCTGAACCATAATGGGGGACTCTCTCGCTCAGAGACATGCCGCTGCTCTGCAATTCATTCAGGATTTGACATCGCTGGTCCATGCTGTAGAGCCACCAGAAGACCTCCCGCGAGCTCAGGCGGATTACAAGGCTGCAGAAGATCGACACGGCCGTGAAAAGAACCCGGAGAAAAAAAGGGCCCTGCGTAGGGAACTGGTTCGATATGAAGATCATCTAGAAGAGGTCGAAGAGCAACATAAGGCAGCCGATCGAAAGCGCAAGGAACAGCTGGGCCGCTTTGACGCCAGGTTAATTGAAGAAGGCTATCAAAAACTAGCTGCTCAGGCTACCTCTAATAATGGCCCAGATACCAACCCAGGCCTCGATAACGATCAAGCAGCCCATCAGACATCCGAAACGCTGGAAAATCTTGTCCAAACTCCAGAACCCGACAATCTCCCACTTTCAGGCCTCAACAACGGCCAAGAAACTCATGAGACCACCGAATCGCAGGAAGACCTTCCCCAAACCACAGTTGTTCGGGAAACGATCGAGGCCAGATCGACCTCCTCGCGTACACAGAGCTCAACTCCACCAAGGAGCCTCTCGACCGACGTCGATCAACAAGTTGGAATTGCACCGACTGGTCAATCAGCTCGATCAAATAAAAGACCCGCCAATACCTCCGCATCTCACTCCACCAAGCGCCAACGACAGAGCGTCTCGACGGGCCCTCATACAGAAACAGAAATTCACATTGACGAGGTATATCAGAATGGCAAAGCCCGATGGAAATACAGAATTGTCAAGATCGATGGCCTTTACTATATTTTTGGATGCGAGAAGCATAATAAGCACTTCTGCAGCAGAAACCCCCTTCAAGCTGCCATGAGTCATCTTAAAGGCAAGGGACACTCGAATAGGAAACCGACCACTACTCAGGTATATAAATCCCTTGGGATTCAGGTGGTGAACTGCACTGACGAATTGCTCGAGCGGAATAACAAGGTTGTAAACCGTTATTTGAAAGAGCAGGAGGAGAAGAAGGAGCGTCGTAGGGCTTCTACCAAGAACCTCGAACGTGCTCCGCGGGCTGGTGAAATATACATGGCTTGGTTTGGTGACGACGATAAGGGTTATTGGCTCAAGGCCTTTTTGGTCATCTCGTTCTTTCGGCAGCCTGGCGATGGCATGGATATACGATGTGTTACGGAATCCATTCTCAATGACGCAATTCGCCCTTGCTATAAGTTCAATGAGACCACTCGTGAGTATGACTGGGCTAAAGACTACGAAGACCATGGGAAACACGTTGATTATAGGGAATACCCAATCATGTGCTTAGCTGGGGAAACCCCGTACAAGGTCGATTGGCTTCCTGTGTGTCACTTTCTCAAGCTCGACCTTCAAGACAAGGACCTTGAATATAAGGACGTCGTCAATGCGTTCATTGCATCGAGGGGCAACACTACAGCAGGCAAGTTGCATTGATTCAAGTCTTTTTTTATTTTACTAACTAGACTGAATACAGGCCTTCAGAACGAAGGCGAAGATGACTCTGAAGATCTCTACGGGGACAGCATTGCTGGCGGTGACGATGTACCAACCTCTAGTAGGAATAGACAGACACCCATCCGCATGACATCCGAGGTCGTGAATACAGATCAAAATGGCCGACGCAGCACGACAACGGAGAGCCAACCGCTTTCGTCGAACACCCCGACGCGAGAGGTGAAGCCTGAGCCCGGGACTTGGGATGACCTGGGACGGGTAGATGAGGCTACAAGTCCGCTGGACCAGCTTACACGGATACGCCAGATGCCTATTCAGCGACGATGGCCGTTGGCACGAAGGGGTGCTCCACGTGGCTGCTTTAAGTGACAGCGAGTGACACCAAATAACAGGTTCATGTTTTTACATGGATCCACCAAAGACAAGTACATCATCGCAGCGAACTGAAGGAAGTCCTGATCTCAGATTCTCTTAGGCAGTGTTGGATCAAATTATTGAGGAAAATAGGCTTCCAAGGTAGGCTTCACAGCCATGGCGGTGGATTTGAGGAGGCTGGCTAAAAATAGGCAATCTCTGTGACGTGGGAGGAATGGCAAGGAGTTATTGTTTTTTGCTCTTTTCATTTTGGTGTTCTTCTCGACGTGGTGCGTCACACCTCTTCATGTGGCTAAAAGGTCAGTGTGTTAGTCTTCCTGTGCGACCCTTGGCCTTTGGTGTGGGAGTCTTCCATTGAATGGGAGGGGGTGTGTAGGTGAGGGGTATCAGCCCATGGATGAGTAAATTATTCCGGTCTCATCAGCAAATGCCTCTAGTCTAAGCTGTGAGTTAGTGCTGACCTTTTAGTGTGTCAAAGCGTTTAAACCGTTGATTGTCACCGGAGGGCATGCATCTTGATCCGATCGGCACATTCCCTCAGATCAAGGCTCAGGTTGTTGATCCCTTCGCGCCTATTTGCCAAGCCAGTATGAGAGAAACGAGGCAACTGAGGAAACAAGTCTAGACTACAATGCCATGCAAGCCACCGTCACAGATACCCTGTTGCAGGGGTCAAAAGTCGGATTATTCATTGGCTGTTTGACTTGTTGGACGACCAACAGGAAAGACCCTAGTCTAACATATCTTGATTGGATGAGAGACGTGAATCCTGCTGTGAAATCTCTGAAAGCAAGCGCGTTTCCCCAGAATTTTCTTTTCTTTTTGTCTTATCTGTGTTTATTAATTTCGCTTTCTATTACGTGTTCAGCTTTCCCCCTTAATTGCGCCTTTTTATCTTCACTCCTCCTTGTCATGAAACGCGTGTAAACGTGAGTCGTGACTTTGTATTGAGACCGTCGAGGGCGCGTTCTTTTCGCGTATCAATTCAGGAACTTTTCCTCCAGTTTTACTGGCCAATTCAAACCTCCACAACTGGTAGCCATATCCTAAAGCGCGTCAATATGGACGAGAGCTTCATAGCTCAATCGTCGAAGCGAATCATTCCCATCCAGCAGTGGATTCAACGATGGTCAACACGCATTGTTCCGGAGAAATCGCCCAACGAAAACTTTAACGAGGAACACCAACAAGCCAAAGCCGACTTTGATGCTGCATATGAGAAATACAAATCAGAGGGCACTCCGGACAGTTTCAATCAAGTTGAACGGTGCATGCAGCGCTTGAAAGCGCTTGAACAACCATGCGAGGCAACTCAGGAAGCCAAAGAGCGTGATTATCAACAGAGGGAATGGAACCGGCAAGAGTCTTTTGTTAATGGCCTGCTCGACATACTTGGCAACGCTCCAGCTGTTGCGGCAATTGTCAACAACTGGTGCGAGCGTGCGAGCACCCAGCATCTATCGCCTTCCGACACCTTGCGCTATTCCCCCGTCAACAATCCGCCCGAAACTCAAGACTCGTTGAGTTCGGAATCACAAAACCCCACAATTGAGCCCATCCCGACTCCCCCCTGCACGCATAGCCCAGGCGAGCCAAGCACCCACGATCAACCAGAGGAAGTTGAACCGAATGGTCCAAGAACTCGATCAACGAGGAACACAAATATCTCTGCACCACCCGCATCTCGTCCTACGAAGCGTCCCCAACAGGTCCTCCCAGAAGCCGCTCCTAGAGAAGAGATCGAGTTCGACGACGTGTATAAAAAGGGCAAAGCCGAGGACAAATACACTATTGTCGAGCACGATAAGTGTTTTTATATCCTGAGATGTAAGAAGCATAAGCTGATTTTCTCTGGGGAGCAACCGCTTCAGGGTGCCATGAATCATTTAAGGGGTCCAGGACATCCTAAGGAGAGTGTGAACCACGATCTGGCAATTGCCAGACTTGGAGTTCTGGTGCGGAACTGCGATGACAATAAGCAAGCGAAGAACAATACGGTCACAAAAAGGCATGTTAACGAGATGAAGGATAAGCGGCGACGCCGCCATCGCGCTTACCAAGCTTATCGTGACCTCAAACACGATCCCCAGCATGGCGAGATATACATGGCTTGGTGGGATCTGGGTAAGACACAGGGTAAGAAAAGAAGTCAGAAATCAAGTCAGAAAGCGATCGAAAAAGAGGACCTGAAACTCTTTGCTTTTTTGGTCCTCCCGTTCGTCGGGGAGGAGAGTAATGGCTTTGGCTTGTGTGTTACCACTTCAATTCTCAAGAGGGACATTCCTGCTTGTTACAAGTACAATAGTTCAAGCCGCATGTATGGCTGGGCTGAAGACTACAAACCAGGTGGTAAAAAAGCCCTGAAAAGAATGTACCCGATTATGTGCTTTGATGGGAGTGATGAGCAGAATGTTCAATGGATTCCTTTAATCCACTTTCGCAAGTTCAACGCCCAAGACAAGGATCTTGAGCATAAGCACATTGTCAATGACTACATCGCCTTTTGGGGAAACACCGCTCGCGAATCAGGCAAGTTACAATGATTGAGGCCTTTTATATTTTACTAACATCGATATTTGCAGACTCTAGAGGTGGTACTGGGGGTCTGGACCCATCCAGCCCTGGCGACATCAACTCCGACACCAACTCCGACTCTGACTCCGACTCTGACTCTGACTCTGACTCTGGCTCTGGCGGCGGCTCTGGCGGCGGCTCTGGCGCTCACAATGACTATAACGATCAATCAACTGCTCTAAGGTATACACATACCCAAAACGGCAGGAAATACGAGATCATCCATATAGATAACGATGGTACAACTAGAACGACAATGGAGGACCCAGAAAACTACCCACTCCGGTGGAATACCCCAGAACCAGAGGTGAAGCTTGAGCCAGGGAGTCAAGATAATGGCCCGTTACTGGCAGATCAGTGTATGCTGTTACCAGATCCCCATACCAGCCTGAGAGGCTCAGCTGACTTCGTGCAGCAGTCCAGCAACCCTCATCATCCCGACTCCAACCTCAATCAGGTCTCCCAAGGATACAATGCCCGTGTCCCGACTGTCACTAGCCAGCCCTCGACTTATACACCAATCCAGCCCGTAGAGACACGCAATACTGGCCTGATGTGGACTCTTCCCGAAAGGTCTGGTGGATGGCCACCACGAACATTGCGACAGTCTACTGCACCGAGTGAACATTATAGCAATAGCCAATCACATCAAGCAACAGGCCCATACACTTTCGCGGATCCACCAACAGGGACATCATCACAGCGAATTCAAGATAGCCCGGTCTCAGATTCTCTTGATGCAGTACTGGATGAAGCATTAATTACCATGGCTGCTGGAACAGGCTCCATGGCTATGACTAGTGGGTTTAACGAGGATGGCTAAAAAGGAAACCATGGGGCAAGGGTATGTTCTGTGTGCAGGTTAGGGGGACTAGATAGTAAGAATGGTTGGGATGGGGTTATTGCGTTTTTTCTTGTTCTTTTTGGGCATAATTCATCACACCTGTCCTTATCGTTCAAATTCCACCTTTTATGTTAGAATTGCTGAACTGTGCACCCCCTTGGTTTTACCGCTGTCGAAATCGTGGAATGAATGGGAGGGGTGTGTATATCGTCGCGCGTATGGATCTTCCGTCCCAATCAGTATGTCGCCAAAGTGCGGCTGTAAGAATATGGTCCGCCATGATCTACGTAGTCAGCAAAGAGGCAACAGATCTAAACTGTTCTCACCCAAGCCACATTGTAGAGAACTGTTGGTACCAGGATGTTAATCCTTGTCTGTTGCTATTTTGATTGGACACGGGCGGGATGAGACTGTCACATCAAAGAAAAAAACAAACAAGTTCTCCTTTTTATTTCTTTTCTCTTCATCTACTGGTATGTGTCTTGGGGAAGTGATTCTGCTGATAAATGGTCCATTGCCATTATCGCAGACCTTGAAAACGCCGTTGAGTATCCGTACGTTCTTGTCTCGTTAACTGAGACAGTTAGCGGCAGATCCATCGCCCCCACTGGCTAACCAACTAACCCAGCGCTGCATAGCGTGAACTACTCCAAAAACCGCCAAAAATGGAGGGCCATCCATTACAACCCTCCGAAAGAGTCCCTTCCCTACAGGAGTATTTGGCACGATGGACACCCCAAATTCATCCTGTGAAATCACCAGAGGAAGAGTTTCAAGAGAATATCAAGAGAGCCCAAGATCTGTTCAACCGTCTAACACACTCGTCACAAAACTCAATCGACAAACTCGATGAGATTCTTCGCTGTGGAGCCCGCATCAAAGAGCTCGAGGCGTTACATGAAGATACTAAGGATCAAAAGGAGCGCGAGTACCAGCAGAAGCTCTGGGACCAGCAGATGTCCCTAATCCTTGAACTTCTAGATCTATTCGGTCCTGGACTTGGTAAAAGATTATGCAAGAATTGGTGCGATCGTGTTGGTCAGCGTCTTTCCACTACTACTGCCCAGTCAGACACTACCTCAAACCCAGTCGACGCTCAAAGAGCCGAACACAGAACCGCCTCACGATTCACTTCTATAGCTCCCCAACCGACAAGCACAAATGAACCACCAGCGAAATGCACGAACGACTCCATGCCGAGCCCTCCCGACGCCGAGAATGCAGGCGAGCCAAGCACCCGCCCGAACGAGCCAGACAGAACCGAACAGAATACCTCAGCAGGTCCCCAAAAGAGACCAGCCGACTCCCCCGCATCCCGTCCAACCCGCCCAACGAAGCGCCCTCGATCGGATATAACGCAAGGACCCCTCACAGGCGACAGAACAATCGAGTTCGAACAAGTCTACCAGGACGGCCAAGCAGAGCCAAAATATGTTATCGTCAAACATAACAGATTCTGGTACATCCTCGAGTGCAAGAAGCACAGACTTCACTTTAACAACCACCCCATCCGCGGTGCACTGAAACATCTACGTGGTAGAAAGCATCACCACCCGAATGTAAACTACGAAGAAGCCATTCGCGCTCTTGGAACTCGTGTTCTTCACTGCGATGAGGATAAAGCCGCTGAAAATAATGCGGTTGCGCGAAGACCTTCTTACTCTCAGATTGGTCGACCACTTAACATTCTTTCACCCTCAGTTGGTCATAGTCTTCCTACGCGGAGTAACCAGAGTCTCACTGAGATTGACCCCAAGCCTGGAGAGGTGTGCACGACCTTTTGGAGTGAGACTAAGCAATTCTTTGCTATCTTGGTTCTACCTTGGCGCAACGTCGGACAGCTTGGTAAAGACTTTTCGCTTACTGTCAGGGATACTGTTCTCATTAAGAAAGTCCCATCCTGCTATCAATTCAACCATGTTGATGAGTTATTCGAATGGGCCCCGGACTACCGCCCCGGTGGACAGCACTACTCGAAGAGGAAGTACCCGATTATGTATTTTGATGCGCCGGTCTTCCCAGGAGAATGCCGAGTTAATTGGGTTGCTGCGCGCGAATTCCAACTCTACGATCCTCAGGTTGCTACCATCCCGTTCAAAGGGATTGTAGATGGCTTTATTGCCTCAAGAAAGAACAGTGGTGAAGAAGCAGGTAAGTTGTGATAAGTAAGCTACTTGCACCCTGCTAACCGTCTCTTTTACAGTCCCTCATACCGGGGCCGAACTCGATGCCGGACAAGAAAGCCTTGGGGATGACCGACCGACTGCCGAAATATTCCCTCGCGAAGAACAACTCACAGGCGTCCCCGGTCGAGAGATCATTGTCATTGATGATGATAGCGATGATGAAACAGTAGGCCGTGAGCCCTGGCCTGATACACCTGTCGGGTCTCCCGTTCCCAAGACTGAACCCCAGGACGAGCCTATGGCAGAGAATGACCTGCAAGGCACAAGCACCAACTATGGCAATGCGTCTTCGCAGCAGCCATTGAAGACTGGGGTAGCGAATTATAGTCAGCGACAGACAGATGAAGACGTGGACTCTCATGACAACTTGATCAACCCGGCAGAGTTCCTTCGGCGTTTGGATAACGCTAGTCAACCGGACCCCATCCTTTTAAATCCTGATCATGCTCGACAGCATGATGACTTGTTTGAGACCCAAGGACCGACCGGAGCCGCATCCCCAGACGCTTTTTTTAATATGCAACCCCAGGCGACTGCTCCTGGCTATGCTCCAGTGCCGCGATGGCCTCCAGCCTTTTCGGGTGAAGAGCACGAACCGTCTCCGGTTGGCAACACGAATTTTCATTCACACCAGCTACCTCAACCAACGACTACCGATGCCCGTCCACCTGAAGCCATCATG
>JABCJY010001589.1:0-16534 GCA_013184415.1 Fusarium concolor | reverse complement strand
ACCTACATGTAGCAAGTGTCATACAAAAGGCCACAGAAGAGGTGCAAAATGTTGCCCGTTTAAATACAAAAGCAGCCCTTGATAGCTGCGATGGAGGTAGATAGATAGAGTTTATTATGCCCGGGAGAACGAATCTCAATAGGGCCAGTAGGTACGATGGAGGGGTTACAGGCGGTCAGTGATGAAGCAGAAATATTACAGTGGGTGTTGCTGACTAAGTGTACGGGCCTGTGACTGTACGGACCTGTGCGCCTAGATGGCGCCGGGGCGAGTGACCTGCTGCAGTCTTATGCCGCTCAAAGAGATAAACCCAGCAGCGCCCCAATAGACCAAAGAGGGTTAGCCTGAGGCAGTATTGCGTAACGAGCCACCTGATTCGTCATTTGTATTCATCAGAATTCTTGGCGCTTGGAGACACAGCGAGACGCGCGGTTCGGGGACTGACCCCGCAGATTAAAAAAAACATTGGTTGTGCTCTAAAGACATGGAAATTCGTTCATTTGAGGCAAAATCCTGCGCGATATAACATCATGGCTGGTGTGCCTACAGGAAGAGGCTGTTACGCTTGTCACAAACAAAAGAAGAAGGTACGTTAATGTAGATAGAACCTGTAGAATGTGGCAGACTGATGAAATCCTTTCAAGTGCGATCAGGCCAAGCCTGCATGCGCACGATGCACCCGCCTGAGGATACCTTGCACCGGAAGTGGTGTTAAAAGATTCATGTTCAAATCAGAAAACACACAAGCTGCCGGCAGACGCTCGAAAGCTTTAGTGGCTGCAAATTCAAACCCAGCCCCTTCTGCAGGTCCAGGTAATGATAAGACCTCAATAGTGGGTAGTCTGGTACATATCATCGAGTTGGAAGATCCAGCATACGATATCTCTACATATGGTTGGTTTGTACAAGATCTACCTCGTCGTATTGGTTCAAGTAAGCCCCTTGATGCAGCCATCACTGCTTTTGTTGCGGGGTTTAGCATACTGCAGGATAAAACCAAGTCGAAAATTGAGGCGCTTGATCGTTATGTATTTGCACTAAAGACTTTATGGCAGTCGGTGCAGAATCCCGCTCGGGTGAATTCGGTGGATAATATGTGTGCGATATATCTGATGGCCATTTGTCAGGTAAGCTTAATATCTTCCTTATTTCGCCGCATTATGAGACTGATAGCTCGGCGACCGCTTTAGGAATGGTTGGGAAATAGCGGCCATTACAATGCGAGGCATTATGAAGTGCTCAGTCATTTACTGCAAAGTGCTCTTCAGGAACCCAGCTTTAATACTTCTGATCGTCCATTCATGCAGACGATTCTCACCGTCGTTGTAAGATTGCCTCTTTACACAGAGGACGTATTACGTATACTTACACAATCACAGGTTATGGAGAGTTTCACCAACCCCAGCGTCGAATTAGGTCCATGGTTCTGGCAAGCCTTTTCTGTTTTGGGCGAATCTACACGACCTCTCAAGTCTGGAGACGGCACGCCCTTCGCATCTCTAGATATAGGCACCATGGGTGAAACTTCTTGTTATATCCGTGATCCTGATAAGTATCTTTACCAGATACGGTGTACCTATGCTCTTATTCAGATGGAACAACCAAGACTCGTTCAAGCTGTTGAAGATGCTGCTGCATATTCTAAGCAATCCGGTTCAACATCCCTTCAGAGGAAACTGGCGATTCACTTCCATACAGCGAGCGCGGTAATGCTCACGATAGCCTGCGTACTAAACCGCATCTTACGCTCCTATCATGATAACCCCATCCTTAGAGAAGATGCCAAGCGTTATGTCGATGAGATCATCATCTTAGCAAAGGAATCTAGCTCAAACCGACCGATAGCAGCGGCTTCTGCGGCCATTCCTCTTATAGGCGCATTAGCTTCTATGGAAGACTACAGACACGATGAAGTAAAAGCGCTACTACTGGAGTATCAGACTGATTTCCTTGGGTTACATTACTTTGATGATGTCCAGATGATCAGAAGAGGTTTTGAGAAGATTGATCGGAATAATCAGAGGAAAGCCCAATTCTTATTACAGAGCTCGGAAGATTTTGTGGCAAATCTTGATACGATAGATACTACGCCGGATGCAGGATCCGGGTGTACGATACTTTAAGATATGAAAGCATGTTTAATTTAAAGTTCAATGAAATAATTTAGAAACTCCCCATCATTAAGATACCTGTTCAATATCCTTAAGAAATGCAAACCTCCCTCAGCCATCTGTTGTTACCCCGAGAGATGGCTGTGTTTAAAACCCTGCTTGATTTTGGATATTTACGTACATAATAGTGGTCTACTTGTATCGCAGCCTCAGGAAGTTCCTTATCGTGATGACACATCCCGGCCAGGATCAAGCCAGAATAGTTAGATAATGCTACTGCGTACTAGGCGAAGTCATCGTCTCTTTCACATGTCAGGTTTAGCACGTGCTTAAACCAAGGCATCTGTAAGTGGGGTAACGTCAAGTGCAATGTCCCAACAAATCGTCTTAACTGAACTCAACAAAAAATAATACTATTATCATGCTAAAAACTTATCGAGATACGGATGTTTTTAGCATAGGTATCCCAATTCTACCCTCCATAGGAACAATGACCGCCTAAGCTCGAACATTAAAACATTCATTTTCCCCGTGACGCCGCCTAACGATATATCTCCGCTACCATGGCGGGAACATCGCTATGGGACTACATCTTCATTCGCGCATCCATATTTCTCTTACACCTTATCGCACCACTCAGCGTTGCTTATTCATTAGTCAGCCTGCTAGCCCGCTTTCCATTTCAGTTCCCGCGAGTACTACAGGCTTGGCTCGCTTTGGAGGCTCTTTTCTATTTGGCTGTCTACCTACCGCTGAACAAATACCTCCAGAGGGCCGCAAAACACCCCGTCCCGCCCTGCCGCGCCGATCGTCGGAAGTTGTTCCTAAGATGCCACAATAATATTCCCGACCCGGCTCAGTACCTAAGAAAATGGTTCCGGAATGCGCCAGTTGCCGAGATTAAGCGCGATAATGTCAAGGACTTCTTCCGGTGGGCATTCTTGAACACAGGAGACCATGACTCGACCTATGACGAGGAATTAGAAGAGTATACCCAAGAGATAGAGAAGCTGCTGGGCAAGAAGCTAGAGCCTGGCCGCGGAAACGCCAAATGCCTCCGGTTGACTGTTGAGAAGGTAGAGATGTTGCATCGGAGCTTAACATGGTATCTAGTAAGTTACTCACATGACAATGTGCCCAAGTACTGGCTCATGTACCCCAGGTGGCTAACTCTGTTCGTACTACCCTCTAGTGCGTGTTTGTTGTTGACATCATAGCGTCTATATCTTTACGGTACCACTCGTTTAACTTTCATCGCACGTCGTTTTCGCAGTTTCTCGCCACCTTTCCCCTACGTCTTTTTCCTCTGTTCGCGACCTGCACCTCCCATGCGAACGGCCTTACTTACTGGCACCGTCCACATACGTCCAAGACAAGCCTGCCTATTCTATTCATTCACGGCATCGGCGTGGGGCTTTACCCATACATAAACTTCTTAGCCGACATCAATGCCCATGTTGACGAGAATTCTTCAGATGGACAGGTTGGTATCATCGCTATAGAAATTATGTCGGTAAGCTCTAGGATAACATACGAGGCAATGTTGAAAGATGAAATGTGCGATGAGATTTGGCGCATATTGACCGCACATGGGTGGGAAAAGTGTGTCTTGGCATCACATTCGTAAGTACCACTCCTGAAGTGACTCCACTCCCTTACCCATTTGACATTGACGGTGGAAAGATACGGAAGCGTGATTGCCGCGCAACTCCTTCGTAGCCCGGAGATCTCACAGCATATTGGCCCCGCATTGTTTATTGACCCCGTGTCTTTTCTACTTCATCTACCTGACGTGGCCTATAATTTTGTATGCCAGCTCTGTCCCCAAATAGACCGATGACACTGACTAAACTCTAATGCTTTAGATATGTAGACGGCCAAGTCAACCTAATGAGTATCTACTCTCCTACTTTGGTTCCAAGGATATAGGCATAGCTCATACGCTATTCCGCCGTTTCTTCTGGGCTGATAACTTATTGTGGAAGGAGGACATCCGAGATCATCCCGTGACTGTGGTCTTGGCCGGCAGAGACAGTGTGATCGACACGAAAGCAATTCGGGCATATTTGCTAGGGTCAGACAATTGGACCTTAGAAACTACGGACTTAAGGGATCTCGGGCAGAAAGGTGATAGATTGGATGTGATCTGGTTTCAAGATCTGGACCACGGCCAGGTCTTTGATGAAAAGAGGACAAGAAGCAGTCTGGTTGAGATTGTTTGGACGTTTTGCAAAAAGTAGCCGACATAATTCGTTCTCATTACAGTGGTAGGTTGAAATGAGGTTATCGAATATGATGAGCAAGTTCTCCCGCTTTGCATAGAGGTGAACCTCCAATTTCCTATAAGTGGTCGGCTAGATCCTCCTGGCCTTAGCCGTCGTTTGAGTCCTCGCAAAGCCCATCGATGTCTCCCGCACTCCCCAATAGATCGACCAACAAGGTATAGATAGCCAAAAAGAGTTGCACAGGGCATAATAATGGAAACCTGGCAATCAGCCCGCAGCTTTTCCC
Source organism: Fusarium concolor (assembly GCA_013184415.1). Lineage (NCBI taxonomy): Eukaryota > Fungi > Ascomycota > Sordariomycetes > Hypocreales > Nectriaceae > Fusarium > Fusarium concolor. Next base: position 11,912 of record JABCJY010001589.1, on the reverse strand, counting down.
AAAACTCCAGTAGGGATAGCCCAGAATGTCAAAGCGATGATAATATAGAGTCCCACAAGCTGCAGCCTGATTAGTACGCTGTAGGTATAGAAGACCAGGGCAACTTAAACTCACCATGGCTCCCTCCAAATAGTTAGATTTCCCATCCTGCACCGTGCCCGTCACGACTAAAACAGATACAGCGAAGATAACTGTCTCAACTGCCCCAAGCATCAGCAAGCGTGTTAAAAGTCGCTTATGTGCTGATGATAACTCACGATTATTGAAATTCAGACCCATCGGCACATTTATTGCCCAACCCAAGACAACCAGCAACGGCGTAACCAGCAGCGCAATCTGGATACTGGATCCGATTGCAACACCCGTGGCCTTGTTTCCATGTCACCAGTCAGTTCACAATAAAACAACCAAGTAAAGAAGCAGGTTGCCACTCACCAAATCCATCTTATTCCTTACAGCCATCACACACGCCGTGGCGTGCTTGGCTGCGTTGCCGACAATGGGGATCAAGATCAAGCCAATAAAGCTCTTGCTAGTATGCGCGTCTTTGGCGATGCTGTCGATACTGCCAACCAAGTAATCTGCACAGAAGGAGATAACAACGGTCACGGCAACCAGTACCGCTGTAGCAGACCAAGGACTCATTACTGATTCAGGCTCGTCCTCTTCCTCGTCAACCGGGGAAGTTCCACCGCTCTCCACGCTGAATAGATTCTTGTGCGTCCGCAGCTGGAAGCACAGATACAGGGCGTATAGGATAAGAAGGATGATGGCCGTCCCGCGTGAGTGCCAAAGGATGGATTTGGTTTTACCATGCTGATCCGAGCTGTCGAGGATGCTGTAGAGCTACATGTCGACATTAGTGTTCTTCCTGATGCTGATTTTATCACAGTTCTTTGAGCACTGGGCTCTGGGAGGCTGCTCACAGTAGCGGGAATGATCATTGAGGCGGCTGATAGCGCTAACAAGGAGCATGTTGTTTGTGCCATCGCACTGGTGAAGGTCTGCTCGGTGCCGTTGCCTGAGTCATCCTTCATGTTGACAAGGCCGCCGAGAAGAAAGCTACTGCCCATGACAAGAAGAAGATTGGATAGAATGGAACCAAGCATTGACGACTGCACGACTTCGATTTGGTTTTTCTTTAGGGCGACAATACTCACGATAAGCTCAACTGCGTTGCCAAAAGTGGCATTCAGCAGCCCTCCTAATGTCTCGCCAAGTGGGATAGAAATCTCTTCCGTAGCAAAGGATAACACCGCTGCCAGGGGAATAATGGCAATGAAGTTCAGCGAGAACACAGCCGCAGGGCTCCAACCAAGCACGCCAGCAATGATACCCAATGGCACGAATGGGAGAAGGACGTTGACGTAGTCTATCGCGTCAGTTCAGTCGTAGTTCAATCAACCAACAGGGACATGCTTACTGCTCATTAGCGTAACTTTAGTGATATGGAAAGTATTTGCTGGCCATTTGATCAGACGATTATGACTGTCTTTGCCAGGCGTGCTTGCGCCATCAAATAAGCGCCTTATGAATCCATGGCGCTCCTCATCCACGGGTGGTACGTGAAGCAGCGGGGATCCCTCGTAGTAGAGCCCAGGGTTGGCGGCTTCATGGTCGCTGTAGATGCGGTTGACCCTTCGACCGGAGTTTCTACCTGACCAAGTGCGACGGACCTGCTTGCGAAAGGCTGGGTAGGCTGCGTAGGCGGAAAAGATTAGCTAACGATGGCGCATGCAGTTCGGGCGCGAGTTTCAAATGATAGAAGTATTGTGGGATCTAAGGCTTCAATGCCGCCGAGATGGAATGACGTCATTGCTTACCAATCATAGTTCTGTCACAGTTTTAAACCCAAAAGAATTATGGAAAGTAGGGTTGGATCAAGCGCTCACTGGCGTCTTGCCCATATTATATATCGAAGCGCCAAAAACGCGGGTGACAGAAACGCCACCAAGTCTCCATCGGAGACTGAGTGCAACATCGAGTTCGCATACGTACGTCCGCCACCCGAGTCACCTATACAGCAAAATTGGGCCCAATCCTTGGCAAGTGAACAAGGCAGACAACCTCTGCGCCCCTCTAAGGCTAGTTATTCTGTAGCTCGAATCCGGAATAGGGCGCTCAACCATGGTATAAACAGGTTGCACATTAATATATAAACCCGTTATTCTAGTTCCACCAACGATGCCACGTCTCGATTCTTTGCAAATAAGCAGTATTAAACCCCCCATTGTTTTCGTTACGGGCGCTATTCAAAAGAATCAATATCCCATTTAGAGAGTATCACAGCACGATGGTCCATTCAGCCGATTAAAACTCTCGCTGGTGCAGGTACTGGAATGACGTCGAGCACCGCAAGATAACCTTTAGATTTAATTAAATAAATTTCGCAACAGAAAGGTGGCCACTGGTTACTGGGCCCTGACCATCAACATCCAACACCCGCTCCAATATCGCCTCATCGGGACTGTCACTGATTACTGCAAGTAACACTGCTGTTGGCACAGATATCGTGACGTAGCCTGGCTCCTGGACGTAGATAGGGAAGAATAGACGCATAGTACTACTTGTTATAAGAATGCTCGCTAATGGCAGTTTAATTTATTCTATAGCGAAAAATGATTTACTTAATTAAAGACTGATCCACAAGTATGAATGGGTACTGACTGAGTACGAGAAAAACATCAAGTAGTGATAATCTAAAGCCAGGACTCGAGGTACGAGGTTGCACCTCCTCAACAGTTTTGGAACAGTCACTTAATTGATCTGCCGTCATTCTATAGCGTCATCAGCATTTCAAGGCGGTATGCTCATAGACAAGATATGCTTATGGGGGATTTTTGAGCATCACAATCCGACAGCGGGGCGTGTTACCCCTCTGCCTACGGGTTAGCCCGTAAGGCGGTATATGATCTCATTGGATACTGTCATATCATGGCTATCGACGTACTTGTTACGTACCAGTCGTCGCGCCTTTCACTGTCAACCCCGCCTTCCCAACATTTCAACGTTGTCCTTTGTTCTCACGCTGAACAGACTTATCTCATCGGCGCTTAATAACAACCACTGCTGAATTGAGCTCACTATGCGTGAGATTGTGAGTTTGCTTCTAATCATGCCTTGGAAGCTCTACAAACTAACCTTGAACTCCCTATTCGCTATAGGTGCATCTCCAAGCTGGCCAATGTGTGAGTATCACACCCTTCTCGTTACATTTCTTTCTCATTTCTTCCTAACGTAGCATATTAACCTCAATAGGGCAACCAAATCGGCTCTGCCTTCTGGCAGACCATTTCGGGCGAGCATGGTTTGGATAGCAGTGGCATGTAGGCAACCCATTCGAAACGCCACTGAATATTCGCCCTTCTCACTCATCAATCTAGGTATAATGGGGCCTCCGAACTACAGCTTGCGCGCATGAACGTCTATTTCAACGAGGTGCGCGATATTGCGTAACCCATTCCAAACTATTCTCGGTCTCTGATAGAGTTCGCATAGACATCCAGCAACAAGTATGTGCCACGTGCCGTGCTCGTTGATCTAGAACCTGGCACAATGGATGCGGTGCGCTCCGGTCCGCTTAGCCAGCTCTTTCGTCCCGACAACTTTGTCTTTGGACACTCGAGCGCCGGAAATAACTGGGCTAAGGGTCACTACACCGAAGGCGCTGAGTTGGTTGATCAGGTACTGGACGTGGTCCGTCGTGAGGCCGAAGGCTGCGACTCCCTCCAAGGCTTCCAAATCACCCACTCGCTCGGTGGCGGTACAGGCTCCGGCATGGGCACGCTGCTGATTTCCAAGATTCGTGAAGGTGAGATTGATACCACTGATGTGACGCACATTTCGATGCACTCTCTCTCACAGTTCTAACCGCCTATTAAGAGTTCCCGGACCGTATGATGGCTACCTTCAGTGTAGTACCGTCTCCCAAAGTGTCTGATACCGTCGTGGAGCCGTATAATGCCACGCTTTCGGTTCACCAGCTGGTTGAAAACTCAGATGCGACTTTCTGTATTGATAACGAGGCTCTGTATGATATCTGCAAGGTTACCCTGAAGCTGTCGAATCCTTCCTATGGTGACCTTAATCACCTCGTATCAACCGTCATGTCTGGCGTGTCAACTTCGCTGCGCTTTCCGGGACAGCTAAACTCTGACCTTCGCAAGATGGCCGTTAATTTGGTAGGAATACCCGTTTTATCTAGGCACATATCGCTGTAATCGAAGAATGTTGTGGCTAAGCATTCCTCCTCCTCGTCTAGGTTCCCTTCCCCCGCCTACACTTCTTCATGGTTGGCTTTGCGCCCCTCACTAGCCGTGGCTCGCACTCGTTCAGTGCTGTCTCTATCCCCGAGCTTACCCAACAGCTGTTTGACCCCAGGAACATGATGACAGGCTCTGATTTTCGAAACGGCCGCTACCTGACCTGCTCTGCCATCTTTCGCGGAAAGGTGTCTGCGAAGGAGGTGGAGGACCAGATGCACAAGATTCAGCAGAAGAACTCGGCTTACTTTGTTGAATGGATTCCCAATAACGTGCAGACGAGTCTATGCTCTGTCCCGCCGCAGGGGTTGAAGATGTCGTCCACTTTTGTCGGCAACTCGACCGCCATCCAAGAGATCTTTAAGCGCGTTGGCGAGCAGTTCACCGCTATGTTCCGCCGCAAGGCTTTCTTGCACTGGTATACCGGAGAAGGCATGGACGAGATGGAGTTTACGGAGGCTGAGTCCAATATGAATGACCTGGTATCGGAGTACCAGCAGTATCAGGACGCAGTCATCGACGACGACGTCTATAGCGTGGAGGAGTATGACGAGGAGGAAGTCCCCGCCAAGGTCGACGCTTAGTCCATCGCAACCTTGTGGTCGGACAGCACATGGCTTGTCATAGTGGGCTCACATAAGGTCATGACGTCCTGTGGAAGCAGTGACTACTGAAGGACAATCATTATATACCCAATAGGGCTTGGTAGTCGCTAGGCGGTCCAGTTAGTTCGCGCTATTACGTTTTAGAGATCCCACATAGCTCTCGAGTGGTTGAAAGATGTCAATCTACCTCAAACAGAGCCTCGTGCTACGTCAGATAAGAGACTCATTATCCTTGACGGTCAGGAAAATCATACACAGATGAGACTTTTGCGGTTTTCACCGTAAATTCTCCCGCTATAAGACCGCTGACAAGCATCCTGGATGGATGGATAGTTACGTGCATTCCGAACAACGTCTACTGCTGTTACCTACCACCACATTGTTCTCATTATTTGCGGCTATTAGATAATGGAATTTTTAATATCATCAAAGGTGCGTTTCGGAAGGAACTCTAAAATATGGCTAGTTTGATTGATTCTGCACTGGACAATTAAGCCAACTTTATTCAGACATATGCGAAAGTCGGAGAGGCGCGTATGAGAAAGGAGATGATATTATACGACTGGAGACCTACTGGACATTGGCCTATTTGACTGAGAGCAGAGATGTGATTTCTATTGCACAGGAATGCCGGGGATATGCTTATACTGGATCTCTTGAGGTCTCACCTAGGAGTCTACAACCCCTGAGCATAAATGGCTTCAAAGGTAAGCCCTTTGAGGTCTAGACTTCCATGTCTATCATCGAGACTCTTGTGGCTCACTTATTGAGCATGACCATCCTTGGCAAGCCTCCCCCCACACCAAAGTTCTTTGGAGGCTTGCGCAGAGTCGCACAGCGAGTCGAGACTTGATACCCAACGGTACAGGCACAATAGTCATCACTGATCACCATCTTAATTGTCCATCCACCTCATTCCTCCACCACGGTTCTCAACCCCGCCGAGGCCATCCTGCGGACGTCTTCCCTTCATCAGGATCAACAAGTACTCTACATCTAAAAACGAGACAGTCTTCATCATCTCATAGAGCGGTGAATCATGAGTTATATTGACTCCGAGCTGCCTCTGAATATCAGTAGACGCAGCCACCATCTTGTAACAGGTTAACATCTCTGAGTAGCCAATTATCTGTGAATATCGAATCGGTGAAGCTGGAAGCAAAGGCAATCGCTGATTCTTGACACCCAATTAATACCCTCGTGGTATCGAATATACTTATCGTCCAATCAAGAACTAATCCAAATCCGCATCTTTCAAGATATCATCAGCATCTACACCAAGTTTTGGATAAGTAATCTCCCTGTAGCCCACTTGTTTCAGCGGTTCGGCCCGTCAGAGGCAAGGTCGCTGTTCTGTGGGGGGCGAAACAAAACGTTACTGAGGTCATCTGAGACTAGATTCGCTGGTTATTCGTTTACAAGCCACGCATAAGTGTGCATCCTATTGCACAGCCTTCCGATGGGCTCGCTCGCCCCGTTTGAGCCTCAATGAACAAGGCCAACTGGGGAAGAAGTGCAAGACGGGGCTTAGATAAATTCCGCATTTAAGGTGGTGTATGCAGGGTTTGTATATTGTTGGTTTATTTGGGTGTGTGAAAACTATTGTGTAGTTGTGAGACAGTTTTGGTATGAGTACTCGAAATTGAAAGCTCTAAAAAGTGCATGTGGTAAGGCCGCCTGATAGCTGAACTTTTAAGATACGATACAATACAATACAATCTATTACGCCCGGCAGCTTATTCAACCGAAAGGGCACACTAGTCACTGATGCTTACGTACATTGCCTGCTTCTCATCCTCGTTTCCACAAGCCCATCCTGTGCCGTATACTGCTCAACTTGTGCCCGCATTTCAAATAGCCCATACTAGACCTTACTTTTTCTCCCAACAAGTAGACGGCTAACAATAGCCCTTAAGTAAAACACAGAAAGAGCAGAAGAGCCTCTGAACCTGTACGCTACTGTGTAGTCCACCAGTTCTGACACCTTGTTATCTGGCGTTCGAACTTACGGAACCACTGGGGAGCCTAAAACTGCCTCTTGTCTTCTATCAATTCATCTGATGTAGGCTTTAAATGGATGTTTGCTCTTTCGTCCAACAAGCTCACTCGTGAGATAAGCCTATGATCGATTACCATTTGCCTTTGACGAAACCATTATTTCAATGCTGGGTAATTATATACCTTGGTCTAGCCGTTGTGCCACAAATGCTCTTCGAAATGTTTTTTAGGATGTTTGCTTCGATGTAGTATCAGGAATTACTAGATACCCAATAGCGACCAGCTGCGCTGCCATACAAAATGCAGATATATATATTGCTACCTCTTGCAAGGCGAGACAGGTACTGTGGGTTCGACATGGATTAGGCTCTATTCTCTATCCCTTGGGGTGTATGTGACAGTTTGCCGTCGACTAACAGTATGCACTTGAATTCGCCCATCACCATTGCATGTACCAATAATGGCCGGCAGTGATAATTTTGAGCCTGGGCACCCTCGCCAACAGCCCCGTGTTCGATTGATAAGATCGTGATATCCCGTACGATAATATTCTTACACATGATTCTGTTTTAAAAGGTGTTCTAGAGGCACTTGTCTATCCTGGGTGCGGCAGTGCATACGACATACCTACCGATGAAAAAGAGGGATATGATTTTAGTAGCATATGGGAATACAAGACAAGCTATAAATTCTTAGAACTTGAATAGTTTTCTTTGCACACAGCGGTCGTGATGATTTCGTTATAGTTACTCATTGACCCCATCTATCATCAAGATATCTACTTAAAATGACCAACCAAGTACTTTACATTATTACATCATAATAATTCCCAGATTAAGCTCCATTTCGATAGACCTGTGCTCCCTGATTTCTGAACATGATTATGTCTCTTCGCTGGAGAATCATCAGTGCTCGATTCAACGCCTGCTCACTGTACCCCTTGCCCTCTACCATCTCTCTCCGTAGTGTGGACAGACTTGTGCTCCATCCGATAGGTAGACGGCTCTTGAGCTCAGTCTCGAGACGGTTCACCTCATCATTCAACTCACGGCTACCCCGGCTGCTGCCCTGGTTGGCCGCGTCCATGGTAGAGCATAGGAATAGCCGGATAGCCTCATCAACGTGCGCCTCGGTGGCGACGGGAGAGAGGGCGAGTTTGGCAAGAGACTCGGTGATACGCACGATAGCTTCCAGCTGACGGATTGTGATGGGAATAGAGGAGCGAGTGTTGGCTTCTATTTCGGCGTCATGGATTTGGCGACGGATAGAGACAAAGTGAGAGGAGAGCTTCTCAGCTGCTTCGGGACTGAGTCGAGGAGCGCAGCGACTTTGAGAGGTTAGTATACATGGCGGAAGAGCCAAAAGGAACTGAGCAACTTACGTCTTACAGTAGGTTATATATCTTCGCATCTTGTCGATAGGGATCTCAGACTCGACCATTTCGTCGGCTCCCCGACCATTCATCTGGATACCAAGAACGTGCTTGGCCATCTTCTCGTCCTTCTCGCGGCTATGATCATCCTTGACAATGAAAATCATGTCGAAACGCGACAGGATGGTGGTTTGGAAATCGATATTCTCTCCAGGAGTTTTCATGTCATCGTATCGACCAAAGATGGGATTGGCAGCAGCGAGGACTGATGTTCGCGCGTTGAGAATGGTGGTGATACCGGCCTTGGCGATGGAAATGGTTTGCTGTTCCATGGCCTCGTGGATAGCGACTCGGTCTTCAGCTCGCATCTTATCAAACTCATCAATACACACTACTCCACCATCGGCCAGAACCATAGCACCACCTTCAAGATAGAACTCGCGGGTAGACTGATCACGCCGGACGGACGCTGTCAATCCAGCGGCAGATGAACCTTTTCCGGAGGTGTAGATAGAGATGGGTGCTGCCTTCTCGACAAACTTTAGAAGTTGAGACTTGGCCGTACCAGGATCACCGAGAAGTAGTACGTTGATATCGCCTCTAAGTTTCATGCCATCAGGGAGGATCTTTTTTGAGCCACCTAACAGGAGGCAGAGAATTGACTTCTTGATGTCCTGGTGACCGTAAATTGAAGGAGCGATACAAGCAGCCATGACATTGTAAATGTCTGGCCGTCTGCTCAGCTCCAAGAATTCTTGCTCTTCCTCCTCTAAGAAAGTGGCGTTGCCCTTGGCTGCTTGATCAATGTCTGACCGGATTCCAACTGCCCTTAGATAAGGGGTGCGGATAGCCACTGCGCCACCGTTGGATGAGTTTTTGGAGGCCTTATTTTGGTAGATGGAGAAGATGCCCATGACAGTGCACCTCGATCCCGGAACGACCCGGTTTGTTAGGTATCTGTCGGCTGAGATGAGAACATGTCTGGGCAGTTCTCCAACAGGGACTTGATCAGGCGCTTCCTGAAGCTTGATAATCTGCTGGTCGACGAAGTGTGACTTCTCGTGTACGACAAAGTACGGATCCAAGGGGCACTTTGGCGTGGGATCGTTGGGAATTCTGCTACGAGCGCATTGTCGGGGCAGAGAGACACCAGTGAATCCACCCAAGACAGGAATGGCTTGTGTGTGTCCGCAATTTCGACATTGTATATGAAGTTCTGTTACTTTTGAGGATATAACGGAGGCACCGATGACGATACCTGGTACCCGGACCAATCGAGCAATAGCCATCGAATCGAGGTTGCGAATGGACACATCGTCTGCGTTGGAATGAAGAAGGAGCTGGTGCTTGGGGATCTCGACTTTGGGCTCGTGAGGGAAGACAATGCGGTGGGTGCACTTCATCAAAGCATATTCGAACTATGGGATGTCAGAAGTTGGAGAATTAAGCTGTTGCATAGTCCTTACCAAAGGGATGACCTCGGCTGGCTCAGATGTCAACTGATGCGCCAACTCCTCGTTGAAGCCGATCAAATCATTGATGTTGACATCGCAGTAGTACCTCTTTAGCAGTGCGTTCTCTCGTAGCTGATCTCTGCTGAAGCGTCAGTATATCAAATCATGTAACCCGTGGGCAATCGGCGCAAACCTGTAGACAAAGTTGTTGCCAAGCCGAAAGTCAAGGATAAAGGTTTCGAGTTGCGTTTGAAGCTGTAGGCGAGTATCTCTATTCTCACCGAAACTCGGCTCGTAGACGTGCGCAGAGTAGATCGATCCGCGGTCCATCATGATGTGATCTGTTAATACTCTGATATTTCCTTGGCTCGTCTGCGAGCACAAGAGTTGACAGGGACTCTAGAGATCTTATTTGTGAAATATGGAGTGGCTTGCTCCGCGTTGGTAGGGTAACTAAGTGGATGCAATAATGTACGCGACACTTGAGAGAAAGACGCAACGCGTGGTTATAGTGGTTGCAGTGCTGAAGCCAGCGGCCCTGATCAGGGATAGGGCAGTGATAGAGCTCGACATATCGTCACATGTCAGCGCCAACGAAATACCCATTGGCTCATGGAGTGGGGCCCAGCGAGCCAACCTTGCTTGCTAGGTTGGGCACAAAATTGAGGGACATCGGCGGGGCCCAATTTTAGCTGTGTTTTACAGAGTAGGGCTTTGACCGTCTTTTGAGCTTCATATGTTGCCTAGGATCATTGTAAAGCCACGGTATTCTAAGCGAGAGATCCAAGACAGCCTGAGCTTCACTGCATTTTTAACCGCACCAAAGGGCATCGGAAAACAACTGTCGTTGGTTCGACCAACGAGTGTGTGTGCCTCGTTTTCAAATGTAATGCTGTATCAAGGTGCAGCTTCCGGATTGCATCTAGCATTAACCGGCTCTCAGCCTAAGCCGCAACCGCCTCGCCTGGGTGGCAACTCAGTGACGCCTGGCTAGGGCACAGTAAATACGCGGTCCAGAGTAAAGAGGTGACCAAGAGAAGGCACTAATGAGCGATTGGTTTGCCGGCTAAGGTCTTGCTCACTGCAGATTAGAGTTTTAGGTCAACAATTGGTTGGATATTGTGGTTCGACGCTCCACACCCCACTATAATACCACCACCATCACTCTATACTGTGATTGGATAGGAGCCATCGCCGTGCATCTGGTCGTTGTGATTGGCCATTGGAAACTGGAAAACAAGATGAGACGAGACCTATGACGCGTGTCGCACTGAGCGTGCTTAAAGGGTTAGAGTGAATATGATGAGCAGCAGCAAATGTGTTGATTGATCTCTTAAGTTATCTCTTGTGCGGGGTATTCCATCCCGCAGAGTTACTTAAAGCATATAGCTAGATTACTAATGCCTACCCTGCGACAACGCGCCATGACGCGTCGCGTCTCAACTGAATCTGCAAACCTCGAGCGTCGTACCAGGACTATGAGGAAGAGCATGAGATGAGTTCGTCTGGGCAGCTGCGTTTAGAAGCTAATTCGATTTCCATGGATTGATATCCCAGGACCTATGAATGACTTATCAATGTGGCCTTTGCGGCAGTCTATGGCCCAATATCGTTCTGAGAAGTAAATCTCCCTTCACAGTGCAAAGCCATCCCAGCTGGAATTTTACTACCTGTCAACTGAGCCCTCACCTGGCTTACTTCTCTAGTAAACCCTTGTATTCTATCTGAACTCTTGATGCTGTCTCTCTAGTTCAATCCTAGCCTCACCTCCTCCGTAACTAACTCACTTTATCTTATTCTACCGATTCTGTCGACGCTTTGGACGCAGTTGATTTGTTCAGCTCCAAATTATTTCGCCATATTTTATCCTAAGCTCTCGTCTTCCTAGACTCCTTAGATATGCCGATCCACTTCCCCGATTCTCATTCCTTAAGGGTCACTTTAAATTTCAATCGCACCAGCCCCGTCTCGTCATTTGCTCTTCGCAAGATGCAGTTACCATCATTGTGCTGATAAGTGTCGGCTTTGTTTGAACCGCCGGCAATCTCCTCTCTATGTACTCAGGCTAACCATCAAGATACCGATAGGCCGAGAAACGCTCTTCCTCGTTAGACATACTCTGCTACCATGCAGTACCCACCTACCGGCAGTACCCACCTACCGGCACGCAAAAAAAAAGTTTCCCCATACAAACTGCTATTTTTCAACCCCCTCACAAATA
>JABCJY010001588.1:0-23236 GCA_013184415.1 Fusarium concolor | reverse complement strand
AGGTATGGTCGTATGTGTTTGAAGACAATGTCATGCTGGTATATATATGCTGACTGTTCAAGGATGAGTATCACCAAGCATGAAAAGCCCGAACGACGTGGTCTTGAAATCTGAATTACTACCCGCATTAGGTAAGATAACCTTCTCAAGATTGCAGTAAATCCTCTTTACTTCTCGCCTTATCAATCCAGACGTTCTTGCGTTTACACAGGTTGGATGTGAACACGCTGGTTCTCATCTGTAAGCAGCCAAAGTTAGCTTATGGACTACAGGAAGAGAGTGAAAAGCAATGAATAACATACGTGGAAGGAGAGGAGCAAAGAGCTTGTCTTCCATGAATGCCAAACCAGCACCTATATCATATATCAGCGTCAAGGTGCAAACCATTTATTGATGTGATGTCCGTACCTGAAAACTTGAGCTCGGGTTGTCCCCCAGATTCCTCAACCAAGACTGGCTGAAGGTCTTGGGCCTCGAACTTCTTCCTCCACATTACCATTTTTGGCCTAAGAGAGCGATCCTCATATTGAACTCGGCCCATGGCCCAGTCCTCGCAAGAAAGGAGGCCATCACGTAACTCAAAGATGGCAGGAGGGCCATGACAGCGGGCTTGGAACATTGGCTCGCCGGTCTCTTCAGGCCTGGCGACGGGCTTTCCATCGACGATAATCTGGAACCGGCCAGGCAAAGACATGTTGGATGATGGTTTGGTTGTGGTGTATGAGTAGTTTGTTCAAGTAGGTTATTGAGGATGGAGATTATCAGTCTGGGCTGGGCGGCTCTCTCAGTTATACTTATACTTCTCGTGAAATCATCACATGCTGACAAGACCACCCTTCGCGTCTCTCACAATTCTCAGAATGCTCAGACATCCGATGATTCTCGGAAGATCGGCGTTCCAGTCAAGGATGCTTTGGATACCATGCGTGGAGGGCTCACGATCTGCATCCAAACTTCCATGGCGACAAAACTCAAAACCCAATCATGCTCGGGTTGCAAATGAGGGGATTTAAGACAACCAGTCGTACGTGAGACAAGAAAGATGCGCCAACCCAGACCGCCCAACCTCCCGTCATTCCATACCCAAGGATGGTTCAAGGAAAATAGCTCAGAGGTAATTATCAGTCTGCTCCTACTGACTAAAATCCTGGCGAAAGCTAAGTCGACGTCTTTCTTTCAACCGCCCCAAGGAGAAATCATGAATTCCACAACGAATACTTTAGGCTACCAGCCGGCATATATTGGACTAGGTCTCATTGACAAGCTCTTCAGTCGCATCTTATCACGATTCTCCACCTACATCTCCAGATCATCGTCCCCTCCCAGCCGTGTCCCTTGCTTCGTCAATCCAAGAAATCTGAGCGAAAGGGGCCAGCTGCATCAAGCTCATTACCGGGATAAGACATGATCAACATGAACATGGGAGCTGAAAAACGATCGACCACTGTCAAACAGATCCTAACTCGGTTTTGGAGTTTAAAGCACTCCGACTCCGCGAACGTATGTGTATTGGTTGAAATCGACCTGGCCCGGCACGATTACGGGTCTTCCCGTACGGAAGTGAGGGTGATCATTCCAGTGACTTGTTTTCCAGTGTATTAAGTTTCATATCAACCCCGCGTAGTGATCACCAGTGGTGAAACTTTCGGGTGCTTGTTCAAGAATGAGAGTTCCAGTATGGGAGATGGGCAAATCAAATCTTGTTTATGATCCCGTGTCTCATTAAATGCTGATCATAGACGTCATAGGTAAGATGTCTTGAAACATGCATATCTGATTGGCATTGGAAACCCCAGAATCCATGCTGCAGGTGTATGTCATGCTCCAGCAAGTCCAGCAGAATCCGGAGATTTGCAACCACTCGCAGATGGCAGTAGATTATAACAAGCGGTGTACTTCGTCCATTACACCGCCGGGACGCCAAAGCAAGTGGCTACGAAGTCAGTGGCCTGGGGTTGTCCTGTTATGGCCTCGGCCAGCTTCTCTCCGAATTGCCATGAATTTAGTCGTGGAGTTCATGGAGTTTCCCAATTTACATCAATGCCGAGAGCTACCATTGCTCAATATACGGTATTTAGGGATTAATAAGTGCTGGAATTGGCTTAAGTTTGAGTTCTTGTCGGGATGATCGTAGTCACATTCGCATATCGAGCCAATGGCCAAGAAGCAATTCCCCGAAATAAACTCCGCTACTTGCCATAACAAGACACACCTCCGATGACAGAATATACTACCAGGATGAGCGATGTTACTATAATTTGTATAAGAAATCAGCACATGAAATATCTGTTCGTTTGGAAAAAGTGTACCTTGTTGCTCTCGAATACGTGTCCATCATGCTCGGATCCTTTGTTGTTCTGCTTCTCGCAAGCCTCTCCATCGCCTCGCCAACCTTGGAGAAGCGTGCCATTACTTGTCTCAAAGTTGGTCAAACAGCCACTGCCTCATGGACCAATAGTGCCGGCAAGAAATGTACCTTCACGGGCGTTGTTGGTAGCAACTATGGCGCAAATCCTTCCGGATCAGGAGAGTAAGTTTTGTCAATACTGTATCCTCTTGAGACAATAAGCTAATTCGATAGTTACTCTTGCAACGGAAGATGCGGAGCCGGTTGCAGCGGAGCCGCTGTCGGAAATGTCTATACACAGGACTGTTTCTCTCACGACATCTGCTCTTATTTCAATTCCGCTGGTGGAGGTGCCAGGTAAGTATCATTAGTTATCATACCAAGCTTGATCTAACTTTCATAGTGATCCCAACTGCGGAGCAGCTTTCAATGCTGCCGTCGATGATACTGCTTTTGGACTTGCTAATGGTTGTTCTCAGACGAACCCAAACAACGGAGTCGCCAAGCCCAACGGTGCTCCAGTTTGCAGATAGAAAGTCTGTCTTTTGGGTGTAGGGTAATTTGAAGTTTGAGAAACATGCCAAAGAAATAATATATTCCAGTCAATACAAAGAGTATCAATCATTGCTTTGGGGTTTATGTTTTGTATCTAATTTCATTCAAAGTTATGAAATGCAATGTGTATATATTTTGTTTCGCTGACTGTGAGTCTTCTATTTGAGGTGCCAACTTGTCATCCATCTGCAATATCAACCCATTCACCTTGGTAGCATTCTCACTTTCAGCATGAAGGACTGTGAATTATTCTTTCTTCGCTCTGACTAGCTGAAAAAAGCATAGCGCTTGATTCCATAATATTTCTGGTTCAAATATTTCCTAATGAACCTTGGAACCTCCCATCTGTGATCTTTGCCAAATGAGAAACCACCGACTGAAATATTTTCTCTTAAATAGCTCTAATCATGGAGACTTGAAGTGCCTTAATTTTGACATCTTTGGCCCAGTGTGACGTGAATACCACTATCTGGAATGGGCGGCCATTAACCACAATACCAAGCGGAGAACAGAGATATCTGAGCAAGGCTGAAACATCACCTTTTTCCGTGTTTGAGCAAAAAGAGCTTACACCTAGCGGTTCATGAGGTGTATAACTTAGCACTTTCAATAGCGCTGTCTCCCTTGACAACGATGGTCTTCAGGAGGGAGGAGCCGATAGTCTCAGTCCATTTCGAAGCGACATTTCGTTTGCATAATTTGGGCTCCTCATATTCACTTAAGCGAGAGATTGAGAAAGCCGAGTGCGCGATTGCCGTTAGAAAAAAGGGCGTGATATTGATGCTGTCGCATTAGATGTGGCTTGTCCCAACTCAAGGCTATAAGAATTAGTTTCAGAATTAAAAGAAGAGCATGACTGCTTAGCCGCACTTTTAATCCGTCGATTGGGTGCGTGCCTTGCCAATTTTTGTTTGCGTTGCTAGTGACGGAATGTGCCATAAGTTACTAAATTGCTTAGCCCTTCAGCTGGTCACGTCGCGGCCTCTTGTGGCGTCAACTATTGAAATTCTCGACCCTTCGCAAGGCACAATTTGGTAGTGCAAAATGATAAGTTAAGCTTAATGAACAAGACGAACATTGTTGTTCATAACTTATTATCGAGTAAGCGGAATCTCGCATATTTATACAAGCAGTTCTCGTATAGAAAACCGGAGACATGTCGGGTTGGCCGTAAGACACGCACTGACAAAGCGACAAGTGGTGAAGCTATTTCGGGACACGACAGTTGATATTGGCGCTAAACACAGCCCCTGAAGGGTGAAGCTGGCGTTTGAGTGGCTGGTCTACGGGTCTGGACCAGCAAAGCCACCATGACAGTGCCACCACCTGAACCAACCTGATCTAGCCTAACAGGGATCCAAGATCAGACGGAGGGAGGCAGCTGAGCTCAGTAGCTCAGGTATAAACAAGCTTCTTTTAGCTCGAGCTCAGTTCTCTACTTTTTCTGCATTTATTTCTCTTGCAATAAGACTTACATCGTTGTTGAACTTGAACATACCTGCAAATAACGATAAACATCAGACTAAACCCGTGGATAACCGTTAATATGCGCTTCGCTGGCAGCCTCATCCTTGGCCTTTTGGCGATCAACGGCTTAGCCCAAACAGTCGATCCTAGCCAACAAGACGAGCCATCCGCCGTCGCTCCTCAACCAGCAGATCCCTCAATGCCCGCTGCAGAACCCTCAAATCCTGCCCCAGCAAACCCTTCAGATCCTGCCCCAGCAAACCCTTCAAATCCTTCCAAAGACGACGATACAAAACCATCGGACGCAGAGGAGCAGCCCTCTGCTACGGCTGATAACCCGAAAGCAACAGACGAACCTTCACAAGTCTCGGAGGGAGATGAGCCTTCGGCGACGGCTAGCAATGATGACGATATGGATGCCTCAACAGCAGCCGAGCCATCAGCTACCGCAGATGGTAAGAAACATGACCCAACAAAATATGGAAAACCCGAGCTAACGCGATTGAAGCTTCTGCAACCGACGACGATTCCACAGCGACAGCCACCGGCGACGATGCGAGCGACACAGCCACTGCCACAGCTACCTCAAGCTCTGCCCCTACAAGCACTGGCGCCACAGTCAGCGCCGACCTCAAGAATGCTACGGTCGGCGAGAACGCTCAGTTAGTCAAGGTCGATGGCAAGCCTGCTGTCAAGTTGGACGCCCCCGCCAACGGCCAGGCAACCTTCAGCGTAAAGGTTGAAGCCGACGATGATTTCAAGTCAGATGAGCTTGTCTATGTTATCGCACGAATCCGCGTCGGCGAATCAGGCAGCGCCAAGCTGCGACGACGAGATAACAAAAAGACGGACTGCAGGCTTCAGATCCAAGCCGGCGGCCAGAACGTCTACGACGAGCCTCTGTATACCAATAACGGCGAGTTCACCGATGTTACTAGCACCCAAGGTATCCAGTCTTCGAGCGAGCCTGAGGTGCAAATCACAGAGAAGTGTGGTGAGAAGCCATCGCCTCTTACTGTCAACGACGTCCGCCTTGGTAACGAGAGTGCTGCGAAGTCGATCTCTTCTGGAGGCTCCGGAGGCTCTGGCAGTGGTGGAAGTGGAAGTGGAAGCGGAAGCGGTGGAAAGGGTGGCTCTGGAACTGCCACAGGTACTGGCGCTTCTGCTAGCGCGACCGGTGGCCATGATAACTTGGGAACCAAGGCCAAGGCCAGTGTTGGAGCTCTTGCTGCTGCCGTCTTGGCTGCTGCGGCGTTGGTTTAAATGGATTGATGTTGGGTATGAAGAATGCATAGCGAGAGGGCATGGAAAACTAGATTATACGAAACACTATTCACGAATAACTACTAATTAAGCTAATAAATCACCAATACCTGACTGGACTCAGTCTTCCAAATTCCCAATTACGTGGTGATGCCCGCGACTCTCTTGTCGTCTACAACCAGCTCTGCATACCTGGGCGCGCTTCGAATGCGAAGCGCTTTACCGAACTTGATCATGACGAAGCAGGCAGAGCAAGCGGCCAAGGCGATGAAGGCTGCTGAAATGAAACAATTCTGGTAGCCCATGTTGACAATCCACGGCGTGATACTGTTATCTGTCAGTCAGCTGTTCAACCAGCCGGGTTGGTTGATGCAAACTTACCCGTAGCTAATTGCGAATGACATAGTGTTGCGAACCAAAATAATGGTCACCATAGCGTCACCGCTGATGTCGTAGTAGCTATCGATCAAATAGTTGATGCTGATAATCAGACCCATCACACTCGTCACAGACAAAGAGCACATGGAGAAAATGAGTCCAAACCAGTGCACGCCATGTTGTGCGCCAACACCCCAAAGGATCAGCGACGCTGGAACACCAACGACACAAATGGCAAGTGGCCAGAGACGATGCTCAGCCTCCATTATTCCATTATTGCGTCGTGCAAGTTTAATGGTAAGCCAGTCGCTTAATCGTCCTGCTAGAATCGCAGCGATGATGGTACCAAGGCAGCAAGAGAGGTAGCTCAGACCAACCATTGACGGCTTGAAGCCGTACCCAGGGCCGGAGAGAATAATGGACGCTGTCGCGTTGAGCACGTTGAACCAGATGAGGTACGAACCATATGAGAAGCCAGCGAAGAAGATGACGGGCCAGGTGAGGTACTCGAGAGACCGTCCGGCGTGACGAGCCATACTCTGGCCAGGTGATGGCTGCCAGAGCGACATCTTCTGCACAAATGACCTCGGCTTTGCATATTCCACATTCGCCTCGTCAGCCTCTCTGGCCTCATATTTTCCAGTCGCAGAGACTTTTTCACCACTTTTGCTATTATTCCCATCGCTCGGCCGGGAAGATTCGACTTGCGGATGGTTGATGTCGTGGCGAACAACTCTGGTGTAGTTAGTCTCTTCCATGAAGAGGAAGAGAAACACGAAAACGAAGGCGAGAAAGATGGCAGGCCAGTAGAACACCCATTGCCAGCCTTGATACTCGGCGATGAAGCCGCAAATGACGGGCGCGAAGTAGTTGCTGCCAGCGAGGGCGAGTGCGTAGACGCCCATGTAAGTGCCGCGTTGGTGGGTGAAGTACTACAGAGAAGTGAGTCGCGAGTCGTCAATACCACCAATAGTACTTACGATGTCAGTGATGGAAATCTCAGGGAGGGCTTCGATAGGCGCGATGAAGAACCCTTGGATGATGCATTTGGCGATCCATTCTCCGTTGCTGGAGACGTATGCGCTGTGAGGCTGTTAGTCAAGTCCAAAGTAATCGTCGCATCGCCAAAAGCTTTACCTCCAGACGCTTGTGCCCTAAAACTAAGTGTTAGCAATTGTTTGTCGTTGTCTCCAAGTTTATGACTTACAATGGCTCCCAGAATCGAGAGGAGGAGGTAGGTCAAGCGCTTGCCATATCGAAGCGAGAAAGGCTGCCAGAACAACAGGCCCCAACCCAGAAGCAAGTACATGTATCCCGTCCCCTCATTGAGTGTTTTGATCGAGACTTTCGACTGTTCTGCAAGAGGAACGAGGACAGAGTAAACTGTCGCGACAGACATGCCCGTGAACCAGGTGTACCTTTCGCAGTCAGCTTCCTGCTACGCACGCGTACATCGCGAAAATACTCACAAGTTTTGACAGACCAAAGCAAGCAGTTTGCGCCGAGGTGTCCAATTGAGAGGGTCATTTGGATCATCACTCGGTGCTGGATCCAAGACGATGTCGCCTTCACCCTCGCCGGCATGGCGCACACGCAAGTTTCGTTGAACGTCCACGAGATGGATCGTTCCGGGGATTGAGTTTGAGTCAGGCATTGCGGAGGCAATTGAGTAGATGATAGAGGAGAAATAGCTTGTGGGATTCAATGTTGCTCAAGACTCAATGGTCTTTGTTGCACAGGGATCTGTGTAACGTCTTATATGCATCGCGTCTTGCGACTTCGTGACCCTCAATGCAGTGGCAACGGTTGAGGCACTAGATAGCCATCTCCGAAATGTGTACTCTCCAGAATCTATCCTGCTGTTGGACATGGTGATAGCCTTGGGGGTTGGCGTTGGTGGTTCATGCTGGAAGAACAATGGAACGCCAGTTGCGCCGCTAAGTATTGTTCTATGAAGCGAGGACGAGTTGGTGGGCGTTACACAGGTTATCGCGAATGGTCACATGAAACACCTGGGAGCCAAGCCTAGCCTTTTCGTGCGGCCGAGATTGAACAATGCGTTTTCCGGTGGTGTTTGAGAGAGATTGGGTTGATGGGAGTGGTCACTGGTCAAGCTCATGGACTCGTTTGGGACTTGATGTTTGCGCCACCAACTTGGAGTTGAAGACAATCGACAGAACTGCCTTGGCAATTATCTTCACCCAATGGCAGTCTTGCACTTTCTTGGCGATTTTCGACTCGGGTTTGCGCTTAGCCTGTGACTCGAGCTGTGAGTGTTTGTTGGATGGCTTCAATCACAAACAGGAGGATGCCCATGCCAGATTGAGCGCGCGAGGTTCGAGAACGCGAAGGCCAAGGAAACATATATCATCTGGACAGATGCAAATCCGCCACCACCTTCTTGTTCTCTTGCCTCCCACCATGCTGTACTGGCGAATCTGATGTTGCACGAACGCGTCCGTATCATCCTTGAGCCATGAGTCTTGCCTCCTCTTCTTCAGTCCCTCACTCAGGGTCATCCAAAGACCCTTCAAGTGTCACCGTTCAGAACTCAAGACCCCAAGGGTCTAGAAACATGGTACCAGAAAACATGCTCCCAGGTCTTCCTGTTGTGCAAGTGATGCCCATCCCACGCGGCACCCCCGAATTCGAGGCGAATAGAGCCGCATTACTAGAGGCTTTTGCGGCAAAGGTCCCTGGAGAGCTTCTACTCCCTCTGGACGTTATCCAGAACCCACCAAGAGATCTCTCAAAGATACCTGCCACCTGCGGCATCTTGTCAGCTGAGGAACTCGCCATCACAGAGGAGCACGATGCTACCAGCCTTGTCGAAGCAATCGCAAAACGCAAATACACAACTGTTGCAGTCGCTCGAGCCTTCTGCAAGCGCTCCATCATTGCGCATCAATTGACATGCTGTCTGACGCAATGGTTCATGGACGAAGCCCTCGACCAGGCTAGAGAGCTAGATGCATACTTCGACAAACACGGGAAACCATTCGGCCCTCTTCACGGTTTGCCCATCAGCATAAAGGAACATATACAAGTCGCCGGTACATCTTCTTCTCAGGGCTGTTTCGTCAGTATCAGCGACGATGACCAAGACGCCGATATCCTGGCCATCTTGCGCAGTCAAGGTGCCATCATTTACTGTAAGACCAACCAACCGCAGTCTCTGATGCATCTCGAAAGCGACTCCCACTGGGGAAGAGTCTTGAACCCTTTCAATATCCATCTCTCTGCTGGAGGTTCCACGGGTGGTGAAGCTGCGTTGATCGCCATGAGGGGCTCGGTGCTTGGGATTGGCACTGATATCGGTGGAAGCATTCGGGGGCCGTCTGCCTTCTGTGGCATTTATGGCTTCAAAGCCACATCAAACACATTGCCGACTCGGGGCTACATCAAAGGTCCTCCACCGCCAGCTGTGTTGAACATCCCTCTGTCAACAGGGCCGATGTGTCGTTCTTTGCGAGACATGGACCTCTTCATGGGATGTGTCCTCGCTCGTGCAAGGCCACATTTGTCTGATCCCAGTGTACTTCCTTTTCCGTGAACTGGTCTTAAAACACCGTTGGATCGGCGACTGAAAGTGGGCATCGTCAGCAACGATGGCTTCATCGAACCGCAACCGCCTGTCAAGAGGGCTGTATCTTGGACATTCAGCAAGTTATTCGCCAGCAATTTTGTCGATGTGAAAGTCTTCAGAGTTTTTGGCGCCGAAGAAGCGTGGAATCAGGTCCGAAGACTCTACTGGCCCGACGGCGGTCAATTGACTAAAGACGGCATCGCTGCATCCGGGGAACCCCTTCATCCCCTCACAGAATGGATCTACAAAGACGCAGAGCCGTTGGGCATGCACTCCGCTGTAGATCTCACCCTCCTCCACAAAGAAAGAAATGACTTTCGCCTCTCCTTTGCCAAAAGCCGGAGTGACCAAGATGTGGATGTCATTATCGGCCCGTCGTTCGTAGGTCCAGCGTGCGCGCACGACACGGCGTTCTACTGGACATACACCTCGCTGTACAACCTTGTGGACTACCCAGGGGCGGTTATTCCCACGCCAATTAGGGCTGAATCTGGGGAAGAATACGACCCAGGTTACGTGCCGCTAAGCGATTCGTGTCGACATGTTAAGGAGATGTGGGATGAGGGTGACTTTGTGGGTGCGCCGATCAACTTGCAGGTCGTGGCGCGAAGACATCACGATAACGAGCTTTTTGGGGCGCTTGCGGTGCTGAAGGAGGTGTTGGGTTTAGCCTGATCGCGCTTGTGTTGGTGATAAACTTGCAAAATGGCTGGTTGGTAGCATTTCTCCAATGATATGATCACGGAAACTTGCCGTGATACGATGCGCTGGCTGTCTAGATTGTGCATCGGCAACTGCGAGTGATGGTGCTGTGAGCATCGTATGTCTCAGTGTCTGAGCGCAGCACCTGACAGAGTTATCGCCAACACTAGAGAATGCTATTTGGGAAGATCCGAATATTGTCAGACAGCAAGATCAATTAAGAAATGGCTATAATAAAATGATAATATGTGAACTGGCAAGAGTTCTCGTAAACCGTCAAACGCCGCCATTGCTGACTGTATCTGCGCTGTAACCTACCCTGAAAGAACAGCCTGAATACGAAATATTCGTCAGCGTCACGACGCGTCTAGTTTGGCTCCTTGTTAGATCCCGCTCTCTATAATCTCACAGTCCAAAGTCTTTTCCAACCTCGGCAGCTCGGTTTCAGGAAACAAGCGGGTTTTGAAGGCTTGTTGAGGCTCTCTCGTCAACATCCAAAATTGGAAGCTCTTTATTGTTAGCCTCCGCCACCATCGTAGCTGAACTCTCACTAACCGCGACCCCAGAACCGTGTCAACGGAAATACGGCATCAGGGGCGGCTCCAAGTAGCTTGATTGGCTTCATGCACCGACTAGGGGTAGCTGTTCCTTGATTCTCATCCCAAGTGAATCGTTACCCCAGGTGGTTGCGCATGCATTAGCTTCACATCACAAAAGTACGTGGAGATGGCTGGCAACATGGAGAAATGAGAGCACGGGGTGCGTTGACAGGAATGGAGAATGAATGTATGGGGTTAGGAGATAAGCGGTAACATTGGGAAATATTTTAGGTAATAGTGGTGGCTCGCGTGTCTCACAACGTTACAAGACATGACAAAAACACCATCGGGAGAGGCGATCGGGAATGTCAAGTGCGGCGAATGCGGCTTCAAATGGACTGCCTACGGGATGCCGCTCATGAAAAATTTGCCAAGCGGCCAAGGCAAAATGGCGGCTGCTGCCGGCTTGGCCGTGGGAATGACCGGAGATAAGAATTGATAATGTCGCCTCACAATCACGATTGACGAACTTTTGGACTGTATGCACTTTTGAAGAGGATCCTGCAGGTCAGCCAATCGCTCAATAAACAAGATAAGCATATCATTCCGTATCTAGAAGCTGGTTAGCAGAAACGCGACACGATGAAATCAACTGACCCTCACTCCAGATAACCCTATTTCTCCTCCAGTTTCCTTTACAGGGCATCGACCGGCTCACGTTTACTCAACTTTAATACGTCATATGACCATTTGCAATGCTCTGTTTGGCCTGCTTGTGTGAGATAACCTTTTGCCTGATTTGCGGGGAGTGTCGGTGATCGAGTAAGGAGAACAAGGACCTTCCCCTTGAGTCAAGATTACTCGTCGGTTCCTGAGATAGGTAGATAGCCAGCCGTCATTCCCGACGCCCTTTACGATGTACGATTGTGCAGTGGCCTGTACGAGATTGAGATTATGCGTGATTGAGGAGCGGCCGAGTGAGTGGGTTCAGGGTCTTTAGTCGCGGGCAACTGGAACGTTACCACGCACTTGGGAAGACTTATCGCGGAACTTTTTTTCTCAGTGGCTGTTTGGAAGAAATTAGGCTTTACTGGTTTGGGTAACAATTTGATAGGAGGTTATGCCGATCTTTAATGATAACTAAACAGGAAATGCAAGATTCAATTCTCGAGCATCGCACGAGTAACCACAAGATAATTCCTTGGCTTTAGGTCTACGATAAGAATAAGCTGATCGTCTCCGATATAAAAGAGTCATACAGAGGAGCTCGCCGTGGCCGGAGAGCGAAGTCGCGATGAGATGGATAAATGAGACTTGTAGACCCAAGTCCGGACAATTCCCTCGCGCCACTAGACTCGGCTGTTAGTGAAGTGTGGGGTGCTTTTTGTCAGGGAGCCTCCACTGTGGATGTCACCGTTGCTCGTACGAGACAGGGAATGGTTCGGATCTTCGGCATTTTTAGCTATGTCTGATGTTCTCGAAATTTTGCAGAAGTCGTTGACGTTGGTCGTCATTGGCCTGCCCTCTCCGTGCTCCATATCCGGGCCGTTTGAACCTCCTCCGGGCCTAGGCACGACAAAGGTTCCTTTGCGTTGGAGTGTCGGATGTTTTACAGCAACGGGCATGGCTTCCTTTTGCCTCGGACGGGGTGTGACAGCTCGTGGCGTCGGCGAAAGAGCCTCTTTCTCCATTCGTGCATTTCCATGACAGAATATTTATTAAACGTCTCCAGACTTTCAAGTTTCCATTACCCTCACCCTTTCATTCCCTCACGTTTATTTCTCCCCTTGTTGCGTCTGTGACAGTGAAAACTTTTCCTCATCCAAGCAACATGGCTCAGAACCACGAGGATTTGGCCGCTGAGTATGTCATGCACCCAAAAACTCAATTCAACCTTATTTGCAACCCTTGCTAACTGACTGGTCCCGTGCAGGCTCCACGAGGAGTTAGGTGAGCGCGTGCCTGCTGGTGAGAAGAAAGATCTCACTGGTGGCTACATTGCCCCTTCTATTGACGAGAAGAAGTCTCTCGAGAAGCACCAGTACACTTCTGACCCCGAGTTTGGCACTACACCTGACGGTGAGGAGCCCAATGACCATGAGAAGGCTACGCTTCGCCGCGTAGGAGAGAACCTTCCCGCCTCAGCCTTCCTCATCGCCGTTGTCGAATTGACAGAACGATTCGCCTACTATGGTGCTCAGGGTCTGTTCCAGAACTACATCTCCAGCAGCACAACTGCCACACCTCGAGGTCTTGGAATGGGCAGCCAGGCTGCTACTGGTCTCAACCTCTTCTTCCAATGGTTCTGCTACGTGACACCTATTCTCGGTGCCATCATCGCTGATCAGTACCTTGGCAAGTACAAGACCATCTTGGTCTTCTGCAGTTTCTACTGGGTCGGTCTTATTATTCTCTGGACTACTGCTCTTCCTGTTGCTATGGAACATGGCGCAGGCAAGCCTGGATACATTGTTGCCATCATCATCATTGGTCTCGGAACCGGTGGTATCAAGTCCAACATTGCACCCCTCATTGCCGATCAATACCAGCGACGCAGAATGGCTATCAAGACTGAAAAGTCCGGAGAGCGAGTTGTCATCGACCCTGCCATTACCTACCAGCGAATCTACATGATCTTCTATTGGTGCATCAACGTCGGTGCCCTTTCGCTGATGGCTACCCCCTTCATGGAGAAGTACAAGGGCTTCTGGACTGCTTACCTCATGTGTTTCATCATGTTCAACATCGGTATCCTTACTCTGGTTCTTCGCCGCAAGACCTTCGTCAACCGCCCTCCTCAGGGCTCCGTCATCACTGATGCCTTCAAGGCTCTTGGTATGATGATTGCTGCACGCAACACCGATGCTGCCAAGCCTTCGTGGCGCGAGGCCAATGGAAAGACCAAGTCTGTTCCCTGGAACGACCACTTCGTTGACGAGCTTAAGCGTGCTCTGCGTGCTTGCAAGGTCTTCGTCTTCTACCCCATTTTCTGGGTCTGCTACGGACAGTTCTCCACCAACTTCGTCACCCAAGCCGGCCAGATGGAAGGCCATGGAATGCCCAACGATTTCATGCAGAACTTCGATCCCATCTCTATCTTGGTCTTCACCCCCATCATCGAGAAGGTCCTGTACCCCATCCTGCGACGTGCAGGTATTGAGCTTCGACCTATTGCACGAATTACCATCGGCTTCTGGTTTGCTGCCCTCTGTCTCGCCTATGCTGCTATTGTTCAGCATCTTATCTACAATGCTGGTCCTTGCTACGACGCTCCTGGCGGCTGCCCTGCTGGTATGGACGGCGAGAACAAGCTCCCCAACCACGTGCATATTGCTATTCAGACACCTGCCTACATCTTCATCGGTATTTCTGAGATTTTCATCTCCGTCACTGGTCTCGAGTATGCTTACACCAAGGCTCCTCCTACCATGAAGTCCTTCGTCCAGTCTATCTACCTCTTCACCAACGCTTTCGGATCCGCCATCGCCGAGGCTCTCGTTTCTCGTGCCAAGGACCCCGATTTCCTGTGGCTGTACGTCGGTGTTGGTATCTCCTCTTTCGTTACTGGCTGCATCTTCTACGCGCTGTTCCGTCACTACGATGCTCAAGAAGAGGCCATGTACGACTTGGACAGAGATGAGCCAGCTCTTACACACAACGGCATTGCGCCTAAGACCGTTGACCACGAGTAATCTTGTGTAAATATTATAAAGTAGTAAAGTAGTAAATAGTGTTATTGAACATATCAGATTTCAAACAATCATGTCATGCAAGGACGTCATTCGTGATGGTGTCAAAGTGAACTAGCAGAAAAAACTGTCCTTAATTCATCAAGTGTTTGTGCTTGCATTGGTGTGGGCCTAAGCCATTCCAGATATGTGCTGCTGCACATACCTCTGCAAATGATAAGCCAATTGCTCATCGTACCTTTTATCAACTAGACTATCTGATAACTCTAGATGCTATCTCGGCCTTCCGAGCCATGTCAATCCTCGAGACCAAGAAACGACCGGGCATGTCCGGCTCGGATCCTGACACTCAAGGGCAAGGGAAAACGCATCCTATACGATATTCTCCGTCATTTTCCAGAGCATCAATTTTCTAGGAGAGATTTTGTTTCGATAGAGTCTGAGGAGATCTTTCACCGCTAACCTCCCAACATTCTAGATACGATAAACATACTAGAAACATCAAACTTCGCGGTCATGGCTGCTCAACTCTCATTCACAAGCTTGCTATTATTTATTGTCTCAATGGAGGGCTTCCGAATTACCTTGGTAGGAAATTTAAATATCGTTTGCTCCATTGTATCAATCAGTAAAAAACATAACGATTCAGATAACCTGTCCACGCAGCAATACACCCAATACGTATACAACTACCAGTCTCCAGTAAAGTCTGAGTATCTTGGAACTCGAACATCCCTATCGGGAAAGACACCACCTCTCTGTTGCGGCCTCGCGTCTTCCCACTTTTCTTGTGCCTTTGTCTTCTTCTCCGCTGCGATTCTTTCCTCCTTAGACATTTCGACTGGTTTTTCATCGCCCAGTTCCACCTTTTCCTGCTTTTCCAATTGCTGAGTTTCTTCTTTGGTTATGATTTGCCAGTCATCGTCAGTTTCTGGCTTGGTAGCTATATAAACATCAGCAATTCTGCTGTCAGAGTTGAGAGTTCTATCTGTGGTTTAGAGACCTTTGTTATCCATCGCCTTTTCGTTATAAGCGTCTGATGACATGATGGATCGGTTTAAATTAGGAATTTCGGAATGTTGAGGCAAACCTGACCCATTGTTTTACCTCAGAGAGGAGTGAAGGCGAAAGTTCAAGTGGGTGACGTATGCCCAGCAGGCAGCGAGTGGCGATGCTGACCAATACTATATTGGTTGATCTCGTGACTTTGGATGCACTAGATATACTACTATTATTGCGGCCAGTTGCGAGAGGTATTATTGAATGAGCCTGATATTCATTCCTGTAATAACATTTATGAATAGAGGCATAGACCATAGAAGGGGCTACTAAAAAGTAGTATAGAGGTCAGAAGTAAACTATCTATCTTTTAGAATCACAGATCAAGCAAAGACCCAGCGGCCGCCTTCCCGTTATCATCCGACTCACGACCACCTCTGGAAGCAGCGGCTTTATAAATGCTGGCAATCTCGCTCTGCCACTTCTTAACATCTGGTCTAACGAAGCGACGATCATACGTGATCAAACCATTGACTTCACCTTCAACATCGCTAGTCTGAGTGTATACAGCACCACTACAGGCGAACCGTTGTGTTTGCTCACGAATGTCACGGAACAAGACACCAGATCGATAGTTGTATGAATCAAGATCCTCGTTGATCTCGTATGTCTCTGGGATGCTGTCAATCGCTTGCTTGACGTTCCAAAGGCTGCGACAAAGTGTTAGTGCTGAAAATGGATGGGCAGACGTCAACTTACTGGTCGATCGAGACGTTGTGACCGATACCCCCGTATTCACCAGCGATGCCAATGCGCTCAGGGTCATAAGGCGTCTTGGGTTGAGAGTAGAATGGCGTACCGCACTGAGGCGCGGCATAGTTATGGTTGTCCTGGAAGATTAGTCTAGATCTTTGCGTGTCCAGCGCATTTGCTCACATGGAAGTCACCATATCCGTGATCGTCCCATCCACTGACAGAGTTGATAAGTCTCCACTTGTCAAGCTTGCGCACGATCTGCGTCAGATCCTTCTCTGGGGATCCATCTCGCTGACCCCAGCCTTCGTTGTAGATGACCTGATGTCGTCAGTAACTATCGCCGTATGTTGACGAAGTTGTGGCCCTTACCCAGGTAGTGATTGAAGGATAGTTCTTGTGCTGGTTGATCAGAATTTCCAACTGGCGCTGAAACTCGGCTTGCTGCGCGTCGTTGGGTTTGCGCTGGCCATCTGCTGGTAGACTGGGCATGTCTTGGAGGACCAGAAGACCAAGCTGGTCGCAAGCTTCATAGAACAGATGAGGCTCATATTTGATCTTCTACGGTTAGTAAGAAAGCCACGGCAGTTAGCAGGGCCATACTGACATGCTTGCGAACCATATTGAAGCCAAACTTCTTGAGCATCTTCAGATCAGAGACCATAGCCTCTCTGTTTGGTGGCGTGTACAACCCATCGGGCCAGAACCCTTGATCAAGAGTACCAAACTGGAACACAAACTCGCCGTTGAGAAGTGGTCGCGTAACGTTCTCAACTTTACCTTTGGATATGGTTCTAAATCCAGTGTAACTGTGTACCTCATCCCCGCTGTCAAGTGTCACGGTGATGTTGTAGAGCGTTGGGGAATCAGGCCACCACAGCTTGGGTGACTTGGCGGTGAAGGTGAACTCTTCATCTGTCTTTCCATCGTGAGTTGCGAGAGTCTTGCCGTCGCTTCCCTCCATCTCAACTTTGGCAGATTTCCCAGATTTCTGCGAGGTGTGTACGGTAATAGTAACTAGGGCAAGGTCAGAGCCATTCTCCTTGTCATTGATCTGCATGAACTTGCTTACCTTCACCATCTGCACCTGCGGCGACATCAAGATCAGTGATGTAGTCCTTGGGAACGGCCTCAAGCCAAACTTGCTGCCAGATGCCTGAGCATGAGCGGTAGAAGATGTGACTGGGTCGCAGGGTCTGTTTGCCAATGGGGATCACCTGATCGTCTGTCGGGTCATTGACAAAGACAAGCCTATCGGTATGTTAGAAGGTGGTCCTATAGTTCACGCAAGAAGTGGCTTACAATTCGTTTGACTCCCCGAACTTAACCTCCTTTGTCACGTCAATCGTAAAACGGTCGTAGCCACCAATATGTGTCGTCTTTTCCTCTCCATTCACAAAGACAGTTGAGTTGTAGTCGACGGCTTCAAAATGAAGCAGCACGGTCTGATCCTTCCAGTCGTCGGGGGCCTCGAAGGATCTCTGGTACCAGAACTCTCGCTGGTCGAGAATCTGCAGTCCCGACAAAGCGCTCTCAATACAGGCGGGAACTAGAACCTCGCGGTCCAAAGGCCCTTCTTTGGGAGGGCTGCTCAAATCGCCGTCTCCTCTCCATGTCCAGATTCCATTCAGACTCTTCCAGGCGTCGCGCTTGAGCTGCGGTCGCGGATGTTCCGGCCAAGGATTAGTGCCAACCTTGTAAGTCCAGTCAGTGTCGAGTGGAGGCGTCTGCACCTTGTATTTTGTCTGGGCAGAAGCGGTATCGATCACAAGAGAGCAAAGCCCCGCGAAGGCGGAAATCTTTGTCCAGAGCATGATGACAACCTTTACAGGTGATGGTTACGGTCAGTGAATTTGCATTGAGCGAAGAAGGAGCTTTTGTATTACTATTTCATGCCTTCCATGCCATGCACCCATGCCGTCCATGTTCCCCGCATACCACGTTAACCTCACTTATGACGTCTCCATCGTCAGCAGCAAACAAATGCTGCAGCGGATCATCATCCTATTTCCGTTCCTTTCCCCGCATCAGCCATGATGATCATCAGACGTTATTTTCCTCCTGCATGAGAATTACTGCATGTTTTCCCTGTAATTTGCTTTGCCAGATGGGAAAAGCTCCGAAGGATGTGGCTTGGCTATTTATACAAGGAAGCTTAACTTTGCCGATGTTGTATCAGAACCTTATTGTGTATTAGTTTGTCTGATCGCTATTTTACAAAAGTGCCTGTGCACGTCACAAGATTACAGGGACATAGATCCTTCTTCGTCTGTAACACGAGGACAAGCCACTGTTCATGCTGATCATTATTGTAGCACTCTGCTCAATTTTGGACGCTCAAGGGCCAAACTTCTCCCCTGCTACCAGAGGCCTATACGGACAGCTCTTCCAGTCACATGTATCCTTGGCATCATTAGCCAACAACACATCTCGATTGTGAATCTCATTACTGACCTTATATACGTCGGTTCCCCACCAATTGAAGTTTTTCGCAGCGCCAGTGTAGAAAATGGCGAAGAAGATGACGATGCCAGCAATGGCTACGGAACAATCCAACGCAGAGCTAAAGACAAAGTTGAATCGGTGCCACCAGCTTGCCTTGCGCTTCTTGATTAAGACACCAAATAAGAGGCCAAACAACGCCCAACTGCCATAGTTGACGCCTGATGCAGGTGGGATATAGTTCAAGCCACCGAGAAACAACGGCACGTGGATCTTCTTCAGCCAGTTGACATGAGGGAATGCCTTTCTTCTGAGCAAGTAAACGGCAACTGGAAGAAGCGCACCGACTAAGAAGAACCACAGCAATGGTCTGTATAGAGCACCCTGCTCAAAGAAACGTCGGGGTCCGAGAGCGCCCCAGACCATGCTTGTGTTGAAGTGAGTTCGCGAGAATGGGCAAGTAAAGCCATTAGGTGCAGTTTTGGGATTGCAAACGTTGGGGATATGTCCCAGTGCCCAATTGAGGACTGAAACCTGACCAAGTGTTCCGATAACGAGGCCAACCACTTGCACTAGGAAGAGACTTCTTGGGGGGATCTAGAAAATGTCAGAATTGGACTATTGCGGTTTGTCAATAGTGCACTTACGCCGCAGTAGATACCAAGCTTCAGATCTTGAGAGAAAGCCAAGCCTTTAATTCCAGAGATGTATCCTACGTTGAAGAACCAGATGTTAGCCAAGACTTTGCCTTCCCAGACGTAGCCAGCAATGATGCGGCAAAAAATGTCAATCTGGATCTTAACGTTGCTGGTTGCATATACCCAGGCAAGCTTGAACGATCAGTAAAGGTTGGCTCTGGTTTCAACATTGGAGTACTTACGGGGATGAAGAAGACCGAAGACACTACCATTCCGAAGATGACTCCATACCAGCGGAGTTGGACGGGGTAATATTCATATGTAAAGATTCCAATGCCTAGAGCTACAAGAGCTGCGACCATGTACCACCACATTGGAACGGTATCGTACTCAGGCTGCAGCTTGTCGCGAGTGGAAGCGTTCTTTGATTTCAATGACTGGCATGCATCTCGGAAGGTTCTAACCAGTTCCTGTCGTTTCTCGAGAAACAGCCAGACGAAGAGGGATGAGATGGTGGCAAAGGAAAGGCCAAAAGTATTGAGGGCGTATGTGACGGGGAGGTAGATCCGAGGGTCCTGTTAGTCTGCATCGGATGGACAATGGGCAGAGATAACTCACATGAGAGTACTGCTCATACAAATCCTGATCGAAGGTGAAGCCTTCCTTCTTGTTGACCACCCTCGAAACGTTGAAGACTTCACCCGTGTTGTCGAAAATGGAGTTGCTTTGCAGTGGCAGGTGTGCCGAGAACCAAGTGTTCGAGTAGTAAAGTGCTGGGCTGACGATATAGATCCAAAAGACAAGTGATGCCAGAACGTTCAGAATAGCCCAAACAGGCACAACAAGTGGTGATCCGATGTAAGCGATTTGACTCCCTATATAGTTGTTAGTCGCAACAGGAGTGGATGGCAGATTCATGGTCACTTACAATCGAAAGTGAAAGGAAGCAGCCCAAGTCCACTCTTCATACCAAAAACTTGGTTGACAACAGGGTTCTTCGGTGCGACCCAGCAAATCCACGTAAAGTAGCCCAAAGCAGGGAAGATGAAATCCGGGAACCAGTACCAACAGAACGAAGCAATGAAGGTAATAAGGAAAAAGTGATAGCGAGAGATGTTTCTAAACAGCTGTCAGTATGAGTCTTTTTTTTTTTTTGAAGGACCAGTCCACATACCCAGCTATAACCTTCTTGCGAGGTGTATGCAAAGCTGCATTGAGAGCTGTGTTTCCAAGGACACCCGGCCAGACAAGTCCTTGCGGTTCAACAACCAAAGACCGAGTCAAACCAGCTAGAGCGAAGCCAAACAGGATCGAAGTTAGTGTTGACAGGATCTCGAAACCCCAACCTGCTTTGAGTCCATAAAAGACACGTTGCTCGGTGAGAACATCAGCGCTCAGTCTGGTAAGAAAGCTGAGGTTGGCCAAGATGTAAATGAGCATATTTTCCTGCGATCATGGCTGTTAGTTAACGTCTACGACATGACTCTTAATAGAAATTACCTTGTGGTTGAATGGTCCTGGGTTGAGACTATGTCTCTTGCCGAACAAGGTGAAGCCACAGTCAGGAATGGCATATTCCCACGCTTTGCCGACTGGGTAGGCCAAGAACTGGATCGCAGACTGCGACAGACTGATCGATGGAAACCTCAGTGTGTAGAGAGTATTCACTCCGCTACCGACGAGGCAGAAACTAATGCCAATCAACCACATGCGAAGAGTGAGGCATGGTAGGGTTGGATCATCAGGCTTAAAGCCCACGCCAGCAGCCGACAGAACTTCTTCGACAGACTCCCCTGAGACATTATCAGTATAAAACTCTGCTAAAGAGGCTTATCGTTTACCTGAAGAAGTCTCTGGTCGAGACAGTCCTTGGTCAGGAGCAGCCACCTCGGACACAGGCTGATCCTTCTCAACAGCGGCACTCATGTTAAGAATCTGGCATGTAGCATACACGATAGTCAGATAATCACAGCCGATGGGATCAGATAAGATGAATCTGATTAGCGATTGATTATCTTATAACAAGATCGGCCAAGCTATCGAGGCGGAAAAGTCGGTTCGGGGACCTTGTCAGAGACCCCACTGCGAGAATTGGCGATTGTGGGCTTGAGTCAATTCTGTGGTTCTCGTCGTGCCGTATACCGAGATATCGTGGTATCCCTTGGCACTAAGACTCTGGGCACGCGAGCAAAGCCCTTGATGCATAGCGACTTCAGGACCGATACCTGGAAGCTCCCTTATGCTTGCTATTTTAGTTTCCTATCTCTTTATAACTGCCATCGCCTTTTATGAAAGCCTGTAGAACTTGTCACAGTTGAAAAAGGTCACAATTATTAACTGTTGACGTTGTAGTTCATAGCCGGCCAAGAACCACTAGTGTCGTAATTCGGCACATTTGCCGACTGACTACGCGGCATTGGCTCATAAAAATTTGCCTGACATGATTAAACTCTTTATCCAAGCATTACCAATCTGATAAGATCCACTGTATCGTATAAACTAGACATATTAAGTATGAATACCCTCCTTGGCGCAATGGTTTGCGTTCTGTCAGGACCCCGAAATTCAAGGATTGTACCAGGATCGGCCACCATTCCGCACCAAAGCCGCCCTCGATACGGACGCCAATGCGTTATCAATCAGTAGTATCAAGCGCCTGTTGGTCGATCGCTATTCCCAGATTGATTAGGCGAACCCATGCCATTAAGATAATGGTAGACTATTAAGCTTAACCTGCATTTTTGACGATAACTCGAAAAAGGAGTATTCCATACCTATGCACACGTTTCACTTGCAATAACGGGCACGGAGGCGGAATCGGCGTGAGTACGATTCAATGATTGAAAACAAGGACAAGCAATATTCATCGTAAAAGGCAATTCTTATCTATCCGGGATATGGAACTTAAGAGAGTGCAATTCCGTCTGCAAGATACCACCAGACAACCCCACAACAAATCGTACCAGATGGTTCCCGCTTACTGATAATTCGCGCCGACCTTCCCCTATGCAACGGAAACAGGCTCACTAGGTTGGATAGTCCTTTCAGATGCATTTTCAATTCCAAGCTCCTCTGTTCCGCGACAAATGTCATCTGGGGCTTGGTCCTGAGGTGATGTTTCCGGGTTGGAAGGAGGAGGGCAGACCGTCTTGGTGATTTGAGTTTGAGTATCAGTCTCTCATGTTTGAATGCAAAGGCTGGCTCGTTCGTCTTCGGGTTGCTGGGCTCGGACTCAGGCTTCACCTGCTCCGCCTGATCCACCCGTCCCTCGAGTGGCGTTTGAGAGACTTAAAACCAGCTGAAACCTCTGCTTTTCGTCTCCGGCCTGAATCATGTAAGCTTTCAAAATCGGCCATTCTCTTGGAGGGGTACCTAGGGTTTGCCGCCTCAACTGCGTTAAAGTCATCAATAGGCGGAATACCCTGGATTTCCAGTAGACGATCGACTATACGGGGTGAGGCATTCAGCACATCCTTCATAAGGCTCACGGTTTGATCATTGAACTTTCTACTTTGTTTGGTAGTCGGATCCTCTATCAGTCACATGATCAGAAAGTGCGGAAGGGCGGCCAGACGCGCCAATTCTTGCTCTTCCTCATCATCAGGATCATATTTGACCAACCGATTAGCACCAGGTGAGCTAAAAATCCCAAGTTAAGGATAGGTGCTCCTTGCCTTTGTCCCTTAGACTTATATCAAGTCGTAGGAAGCCTCCCTTATCGCCTCCCTAACGGCAGATAGACTTGGCTTGATCTTATACAATTTCAAAAGGGATAGGATAGTCATATATATAGCCGCTTTGGCCAGTAGGATCATAGCCTTGGCCAATAACCATTCGTATATGTGCTGCCATCTTAGAATTTTATCGGATTTTAATAT
>JABCJY010001587.1:0-22834 GCA_013184415.1 Fusarium concolor | reverse complement strand
GGGCCATGTAGATGGTTTGTTCGCCCTCTGGTGCAGTATATAATAGTTCTACTGTGACACTAACGTTAGCCTTGGATAACGCGTTGACTGTGGCGTTTAAAGCCCTCTATCCATCATCATGGTGATCGCAAATCGTATTGATGACACCTATGACAATGAAAACCCAGCATCTCCCGCGTGAAGGGAAATGCATTAGCAGACACCCGTCGGGGGTACTTGAGAATAAGCTCCCTGTCGCAGAAGTGCAGAGCGTCGACGACCTCTTACTGGTTCGGTTCACCAGCGTGGAAAAAGTGGCACGCAGGGGATTTGGCGACTCCGAAGGGCGTTTCCTTGTCGAATGACGCATGAGATCGGTCGTCGTACACTTCCAGACTTTAGCATAGCTGGGCGTCCATGGAGAGCCCTCAAAGGAGTGGCCGGGCTCAGATTCTCTGAGCTGTGATGCTAAGCTGTCCCCACGACCTCGGTCACAATAGGCGGCATATTGACCCGACCTTGGACCAGATGCTTAACCCTGCCCTTCAAAGGCATAGGCCAGGTTTCAGGGAAGCCTCCCAAGGAAGGGGATCGAGTGTTATTGTTATATATAGTAGTAAGGAACACCAATCTGAGCGAGAAGCATGCGCCTCCAAAGTTACCCAGATGCAAAGTATCCGCAATCCTATGGGAATGCTAAGTAGCTAAGTACTAGAATGTGTTTGGCTGAGTATAATTACCAGATTGGTGGCTAAAAGGACTGTGGTAATATGTAAAGTGTAAAATTATGGGAAGATGTTGGTGTTGTTGTGATGGTACAAATAATCATGGATAGGTATAAAAGGTTTGTTATTGGTATGGAAAGGTTGAGGAAGTTCGAGACGGGGATGTTAGAAGGAGATATCCTGGAAGACAAGGTCTGTAATTGCAATCTCGCCCAGGTCTCAAGTTGCTTTTGTTAAGACTCGGCAGTGATAAGGTGATCCAGGCCAATTCGGTCGGCGGAAACAACGGCTCGCAGACTGTGCTGCATGACTTGCTTGTAGTGTGCTATACACGTAATAACCTCGTGGGTCGATCGGCTTGTGTTCCGGAAAGCTCGGAGAGGCGGGTGCTCTGGTGGGTGATCAGATTGTGCTCCCCAACATCTAGTCTTCTTCGGACTCAGCAGCCATGTTCAGCAGCGTTTTGGAAGACGATGGTCGAGACCTCTCATCGTCGCTTCAGCTCCTCGAGTCCCTCTACGGACAGTCAACAGTCGGCAGTTTTGCTTTCCAAATCCAGGTCTAATTCTTTATCTTCTTCCTCTTCGTAAGGCTCTGCTAGGAGTCAGGCCACGGAAGCCCTCAGGCCAGTTTCGTGACTTTGGGTCACTTGGCAGTTGAGCACGACATTTGTGCTGATCAAACT
Source organism: Fusarium concolor (assembly GCA_013184415.1). Lineage (NCBI taxonomy): Eukaryota > Fungi > Ascomycota > Sordariomycetes > Hypocreales > Nectriaceae > Fusarium > Fusarium concolor. Next base: position 21,445 of record JABCJY010001587.1, on the reverse strand, counting down.
CCTGCTGCATGATAGATAGGCTGCGTAGGAGGAACCCTGATCAATATCGGTGGAGATCCAGCGTCCATGATATTGTCTTTGTCGACTTTGTCTTTGTCTTCTTCCTCGTCGGTTAGTATCTATTGGCTATCGCCACCCAGGGGAATTGATACATACTATAATATATATATGTATAGCTTCCCGTGGACCTCAAGGACTTCTGGTGGGTAAAACCGCTATCCATCTAACGGAATGTGGTGGGTAGTATGGCGCAAGGTACTGTTACTTCTTCCCACAACGGGGCTGAGGCACAGGAACTAAGTAATGACCGGATCTAGTCTCAGATGGGCTTTGTGTAGTGGGAATTCGTGAATTCTGGCTCATAGTTTCCGTTGTTGGAAAGTCATTGCCGTAAATCGAAGGCTAGCCTGCCCACCCAAATTCATGAGCAAGTCTAATCCCTCGGGCGCCGAGCCTGTGCCCAACATTGCTCTGATGAGCGAGACCACAAATTTCACCTTGTCTGTCAAGCCCGAAACTACCTATCTGTTCCGCACCGGTCGACTCATCAAGCTGGCGTAGCTTGGAGATGTATAGAGTGAGAAAGATGGTATGAAAGTCCTTTTGTCTTCTTGGTGGTATATATATAAGGTGATTTATACTAGGTCCTATAGGTGAGGAGACCAGGTGATGTGAGGAGGAAGAGAAGTTGTCGAAGTGGACGGGAAGTTGGAGTATTTATACTCGCCAGACAGATGTTTGCAACAATGACGAGGCGATGAAAGATTTGGCAAGTTGACTCATGGTGGAAGGCAGAAGAAGAGCAAACAGTGGCATCACGTCGTAAAACCAAACTTGTCTGTTTTTTAAACAAAGGTAAGGTGGAGCAAGCTGCTGGAAGCAGGTTTGGGTTAGGACACTATTTGGCGGTTACGTCGCACAAACTGTTGGCCAGACAAATCATTCAATGGAACCAGCAGATCATTTCCATCAATCTACGCTTTGCCTTTGGGCAACCAAAGGATACCACCATGTTTTGCCCCGGCTTTTCTCCTTCGCATTTGTGAGCGACAAGCCATTTGTTCTCCAAGCACTTCTCCAAGCCCGCCAACTACAAGCAACACTCCTTGATCCTTCCATTTGTCTCAAACAAGTGCTTCTTTCTCGCTATCTGCTTGGGGCTTGGCAAGCCTGCTGTTTGGAGTCAGAGAACGGCCTGCGTTAACAAGTCACCAGTGCTTTGTTCCTGGAACTCACCAAGCCGGTTTCCCGCACGACTTTTGCGATTGCGAATTTGCTGGCTACGGTAGTTGTGACTCAACATCCAGAGAACAAAGCACCGAATGGACAAAGTTTCTTTTGGAGAGTGAACGGTCGTTGGCAAAGGCAGTTAGGCTACAACAGGTGCCTTACGCAAACCATTCTATAAAAGGATTTGGTATTTGCGTAAAAGAAGTCTCATCAAAACCATGGTTGATGTTGGTTCCTCATTCTTTGCTCGATGCACAACTAACGAGGAAACATATACGACTTAGAATTACATGATTATGCACCCCTGAGTTTCCGCCAAAGCTCCATGTCTAGCAACGCCTCAATGTGCCACGTCGTCTTGGCTCAGCTCTGTCACCCTCATACCATGTTTCTGGTCTCGCAGGAGCAGTAGCTGAGGAGATCCAACAGCTGAGTGTTGAGTCTGGCGGATTTGGCCAAGACGAAGACCTGCTGCTTGGAGCCCAGGTTCCACTGGAAGGCCGTACTGCAACCGACTGACTTCTGGAAAGCGATGATACCAGAGGACTATTCCACTGGTTTGTAGAGCTCTCTGGTAGGTTGAAGAGTGGTCGGTTATTTGGGGCTCTGACTTGAGAATTCTGCTCACGCCATAAGGGCCGCCCCTGGGGTACTGTCGAGGACATATCCAGCAACGGCGTTGGTGTTATACCAGTCTGAGCGCAGTATATAGAGTCTGTTCTTGAGGAAACACTTGAAGTCCTTCTTGGTCGCCCAAAGCCTTGCGAATTCTGAAAGCTCCGGTAAGACGCAGCGGATGCCGTTGAAGGTGCCCTTGACAACCCAGCGCCAAAACTTGCACTGACAAACGACACGCGATTGTTCTGTATCTGTTGTTCTGCTTCGGATTGCGCAAGTGACCCTACAAGGCCTCTTGTAAAAGGGCTTTCGACTAGACGGTCTTCCACTCCACGCGTTCTTGCTTCCATTTTCTGTTTGAGCATATCATATCTCTCCCCAAGCAAACCAGTTGGACTGAAGGTTTGTTCAGAGTCTAGATCATGATTCCTTTCTTGATATGATTGTTGTGAAGGAGTTCGGTTTGGGTAGATTGATGAAGGGCGATTGCCTGGGTCATCAAGACGCCAGTATTTGTTTGCCATATTGATGTTTCCAAGGTAAGTCAAGAAAAGCGATTGGTATTATGCAGATTGATGCGCAACAATCCGTCAACCTGGCGAGGGACAGGACATCATATTTGTTTTTGCGACATCCCTCGACTGCCTGTACTTCGAAATCTGGTTTCCATAATACCTCATCAATCCCTTTGCGCTCAGTGCATACAGCACAGCCACTTCCAAACGTTTGCAACATGTAAGCCCATCTTGAAGATTGCGATTCATCCGGGTTAGCAAATGTGATGACACTGAGCGCGTGAGTCTGAGCAACCAATGAGGATGGAAGTGACATTGTAAGCAACCCTGCGATGCAGAGACCTTCGGGTAAAACTCGCCGTGTCCACCACCAACTGTCAGCACAGCCTCAATCTTGAACATACTCCGCCACCACATGTTATTGGAGCAATCGCAGATGTAATCGTCATAGGATACAGTTACAAGTTGTGAATGGCTTCTCGGAATCCCGTTGGACGAACTGTTACAGAACAAGGAAACAAGTTATCACTCGTCTTCAACAAACTCCTCCAAACCTTTCTCCAGATGGCGTCGTGAAGGGGCAGTGCAATATCTGCTTCTTAAACAAGCAGCTTTCCGTCCTCTGTTGTCAACGCTGCACAACATCATGCATTTTACCGATCAATCGCCTCAATCCAACTAGCTCTCGTCAATACCAAACAACAAAGAGCAATCATCTTTTGAAAGCTCACAAAGGTACTTACTACTTACCAAAACTATAACTCGAGACATGAAACCGTCAATACAATCAAGCATTCGCTTGCCAAAGCGACGCAAAGACGCAAGACACAACCCGAGTTGCCGATATTAGTATTAAGATTAATAATCAGTCTGATTTCTGAGCCCTGGACGCATCTACCGTCACGGGATTCATTTCTAATGTTCCCCCAGCATTCGCTTGCCCTTCAGTTGCAGGTCCCATCCTCAGCATCCTCTCTCGCTTAACTCTTCGGCGTATACAAAATCCTACACAAGTGCAACAACTCAAAAGCAAAAATGCAACAACTCCTACCAATGCCCATACATATTTCTCAATTCCTATGAAAGGACCATCAGCAACATGTGGCCCAGGCGTCGAAGTAACTGTTTGTTCAGGTCGTGGCCAAGGCCCACCAGTATACGGATCCTCACAGTTGGGAACGCATGTCGATCCCTCGTGGTTGATCTCGTACGATATTGTCACCGGTTCTGCGACGAGAAAGTCTGTCTCTGGGTCGTATTTTATCGTCGTTGTGACTCGGACGTCTGTTTCTAGAGAACTATCCGAAGAAATGACGAACGCTGTAAGAGTAGTGGGAGAAGTGCGGCTTGGTTTGAGAATAGAAGCGAAACAGGATCTGTCATATCCTGTATTGGAATATCCGCTTTGATCTTTGAAAGTTGGTTTTCGATATTGAAAATCATATCCCCTATCTCAGTTAGTCAGTGTAAAGCAGAGGAAGCTTTGAAACGTACGTCATGCAACACCGTATCTCTCGAACCGTGTTCTTATTGCTCATGGACCCATAGGTTTCGACGGGGGTATATCCTACAGGACATTCCGTCGCGGGATGCCTCCAGTCTGGCTGACAAGGCTGGCCACCAAGTCCGTCGGTGCTGTAAGGATAGTTTGTATAACCCAGCGAGAGATAATTGCAATTGTGTGTCGTCGTCTCATAAAAATTCTGCACAGTTCCAGAGGAACATTGAATCTTTTGACGCCATATACTTTTGGTATCAAAACATTCTGGTGCTGGAGTGAAACGTGGTAGAGTCCATGTGGGATTTGGAGTGATTGGAAACGTTGTTGTGAAGGAATCGCTCATTGTCGCTGCTGGGTCTATTGACAGTGTTGGAAACTTCACATGCGTCGTAGGAGAGGCAATGCCATTATTAGTGGTGGCGAAGAGATGGACGCGCAATGAAGAGCTGACTGCATATATATGTCAATGCTAAGACATTCAGCCTAAGCTTAAATGGACAGGGCTGCAGGGATGTGATACCACTATTGCGCGAAGGAGTCAAGGCTGTGCTGGCATACCGGCTATCATTCGTCAAGAACATTAAGCTAAAAATTAAGAGTCGTATTGAACGAAAAGTCTAGGGCTATACGAGACCTAAGTCATCTGCTGAGCTTTAGATGCGACACTGTATCGAGTAATCGCCGCGGCGTTGAGTCACTGAAACAAGTTGAGAACTAGGAGAGTACGAAATATTATAAATTTAATATGGGTATATTGTCGGATTAAGGAGAGCAATAACTCTTCACCAATGGAAAATTACTTCTTCTGGTCATGTCTTCGGCTTCAAAGAAATACTTGAGGAATTGACGGAAATCTCTACCGTATTGGCTCAGTAAACTCGCTGTGAACTGTGGATACCTTTAGCACTAACAATGGCCTACTATTGGCTAACACTTTGATCTAATCCTATTTGAGCGAGGGTTGTGGATATCCGCCTATTGTCATTGGCCGGCTGACGGTTAGCGGTGCGGTTCATAGAGGATGTATTGTGTCAATACGGTAGTTCATGTTATCCCGCACAATAACCTTGGCAGGTGAAATGGAGTGTTATTCTAGCTGTGTGGCCTTAGTTTACCTCACTGAATTTTATCAATAATTGAATCGAAACATGCCGAAGGAGTGGAGCTGGCAGCAGTGATGCCGGTCGATGGATCAGAAAAAAGGTTTTCATGCTGTCATGAGTGTCTGTTGCCTACCCTACACTTTAGACAATGATACCATTCAAGCCATAGATTGTCAGACATTGGGCTGGGCCTGGCTGTCTGAAGCCAATCAAATCTTTAGTTATTGCACGTGGAATCGATTTGGATGACAGTACTGAAGCATCTGGAGTATACCAGCAGAGGAAATAACCCGAATGTCGATTAAGCCGACTCTTGGCGACCAAAAGCGAAAGAGTATCGACTCAATGCTTCTAGAAAGGAACAGCTGCATTCAATGACAATTCGATTAGCTAATATAACAACACCATTACTTAATTGAACAAAGAATAGGGTTAGCCAGTTCCTGTCTGATGTTCAGTTCGCAAAAGTTCGAGAACATCGCCCCGCTTATATCGCCTCACTGGCCCCGAGATCAACAGGTACGGGGCAGATCACCCGATTAGCGCAGATTCAAAAGTGCCCAAGCCTTTCTTTTTACCTTTTACCTGCAGGAACACGAACCACGTACGGGTTGCCTGCCCAGACTCAGGTAGGTGGCTGCGCCGCTGGAAGAAAAATTTTGACCCTTGAAGCTTAACGTCGGCTTCTATATCTCGGCCCATCGGCCACTAACGGCTCACCCGCTACGGCTCATCCGGGTTGTGGAGCCGCCCGTGTACACCCTGGTCCTCAACACATTAAAGTTTTAGAGTTCTTCACCGGGACGTACATCGATCTGCAAGGTTTTTCGGTGGCTCGGACATTTTATAATGGCTAATGGCTTGTGAGGGGGAAACTTTGTAGGTACCAAGATACTACACCGTTCGGAAGCGTCGGAAGCTTGTTTACTGCTTGAGCTGGCCTAACAACGCCATGATTCGACTCTATGACCCTGTCGTGTCGATCAGTCACTTCTTGGAGTCTCATGAGAGTGTACTTGGCATTAGTGGATCCTTGAGCCTCGAATGTTGCGGCACGGGCCGGATGAAAAATCATTGTGGCGCGTGTTGAACGAAAACTCAGAATATGGTCATATACCATAAGACTTACATGTGAATGAGAAGGAAACAGCATTATAAAAGGCCTAAAAGCATCCTCAAATCTTTTGTTCCTTCACTACTCACCACTCACCATCAGTTCACATTCTCCACTCACAACTGCAACTCCAACACATCAACCAACTCTACCAAACATTCACAATGAAGTCCTACATCTCTCTCATCGCCCTCTTCGCTGCTGGCGCTCTCGCCGCTCCTGCCCCAACCGCCAACCAATGCGCTCTTGTAAGTAAAGAGTGTGCTTTATCTCTTCGACTGATGCTAATACAATGTCAGGATATGCTTTTCATTGAATGTGGCACCGCCTGCCCATTGACCTGCAAGAGCCCTAAGGAGCGGGCTTGCACCAAGCAGTGTGTTCAGGGATGCTTCTGCAAGAAGGGCCTCCTTCTCAACGAAGAGGTACGTTTGAGTTCACAAACTGATGGCAAGTACTAATACCGAGCATTAGACCGGAAAATGTGTCAAGCCCAAGGACTGCTGAGTTTCTTGAAGACTCTGCTCCTGTCTGTGCAAGACGGGCTCATGAAAGCAATGGGAAACTCTAAGAACCTTGGAAACTGGATTATGCATGGTATCTTCTGTGATACTAGTATACGGAACGCATTTGCCTTTGCTCAACTAAAAGTATATTGGTTATTTTACTATCCTTTAGTCTTCGCCATAATTTAATATTTATATTCCTCTTCAATCTTGCCTCAACGACTTTCAAACTTATTGAAACGATATTAAGTAAATACATGCTCGAACACAAACCCGTGTTCTTTCGGTGTGTATATGTCTTGTCCATTTGTAAGTATCATGAGCAGCCAGCCATCAGCCATAAGACTTTAAAATTCAGTACTAACTTTATAAGAATCTTCCTTATTTTATCTTAGGTAAACTAGTATAATTTAGTTATAAGATTTTAATTTCCTTAGGTAAAGTTTAGGTAAAGTCCTTCAAGTCTCTCTAGCAGTTCTCAAAGTCACCTCCTAAGAAAGACAATACCGCAGCAAGCTTGCCAACCACAAGTACAAGCGCCCTCAGCAGCAGCCAGCAGTAACAAGCAATCTTCACAACGGGGAAATTGAGCATGTTCACTTGGAGTTCATAAATTCAACGGCGTTTGGCAGTTGCGGATAGTTACGTATTTGCCTCAAACCTTGTTATATTGTCCTCAATGCATCTCCTCTGCCGATGCCCAACGAACACCACACAAGGTTAGTCGAAACCAAGACTTAGTTCGCTTAGGTCGCTCTTGATTTATGTAGGCAGAGGTATAAAGAGGCTCATGCCAATACTACCTTTGTTGCGCTTCCCAGGACGTACTGCTGTCTGGCCCCAAAATCTTCGCTGTAGCAATCCCTTCAACATGTCCACCAACTAGCTATAGTCGCTTCTCCAAGTCCCCCAATTCCGCAAAATATGGCGTCTCAAGAGTCAAGACTCTCGCTCGAGCCAGTAAGCAGGGCCACGACAGTGTGAATGTAACAGCGTGTATCGAACCATCTTCCATGTCGTTGCGATCTGCTCGACCCATGGGGGATCATTTTCTTCAGGCTGCCTGACCTTGATCCAATGGCATTCGCAGGGTATGCCAACTGGCTCTACCTCCTTTCCGTCGCGACTGCGAACAATCCATACCTGCGCCATGAATTCTGGAGGAGAAAACCAAAAATCATGCTTGTTGAGGTTATAAGATTTCATGTACGGCTGGATATCGACCCAAGATAAGGCAGTAAACTAAACTTCCTGGGTGTCGTTCAGGTACCGAAAGCTAGCCCACTGTCCGCCTTTTGACCAAGGGGTTTCGCTGTATCCATGGAACCCAATTGCGGGTATGTGAGGCAAAGTGGACTTTTTACGGCCTTCTTTACGGTACAGCCATTTTCTGCCACTATTGGCAACAATACCTCGACTGCGAAAGTACTCCTCCGCCCCCCTGTGATGGTGTGGCGGTGGGCGTGGGTAAGCAAGGTTCATGTAATTGAAGTCGTCCCACGGACCGACAATCTGGGGCCCATACATTTGGAAGCCTTCGATATGCCATTCCCGCTCAGAGGTTCCGATTGCCAAGGCAATATGATCGATCTTGGGAAGCCGATCCAAGAAAGGCAATGAGACTTCGAACGGGATTTGGGAGTAAGCTATGGGACGTTCGTCTGGCCTCAGAGGCATTGGCTGATCTCCTAAAACACTTTAGAATATATCATGGAAGCTGTAGGGATCAAAAGATCTTACCTGGTTCCGTCCTGTGCAGCAAGTGAGACCGGGTCATCGTGAAAAGTTTGCGGATATTCAGGACATCTGTCCACCCCGATTCGCTTGAATCATCCTTCATCCGAGGAAGTCTCATCTTGTTGACTTTCAAGGTGCCGCAAAGTGGATCAAGACGAAAGACTAGTACATCTTTGCCATGGCGCGTTTCGATAGCTTTCAAGGATCGGATGGAGTTGCATATAGCCACGAAATCAGGAGACACATCGTGAATTCGCTTGAGCGCCTTTTTGGCCTTTGACCTGTAGGGGGCTTTCAACAGAGGAGCCTGCCGAGGAACCCTTACGACAGGTAAGGCCAACCGCAAGATCTTTATTTGTATTTCCACTGGAAGGTGATGGAAAGGAAACGGCTTCGTTTGTTGAGATGAATGATCAGAATTCACAGAGATGGTTCCACCGTCATCCTGACGTGAAGGGGGCATTGTGGTGATATCGTAGAAGCTTTAGCGGGAAATTCGGACTGAGATGTTGGGGATTCGTGAAAGATGAACGAAGAGGTACTGTCGCGAAAGATATCTCGGGTAAACTGAGTCTTGAATGACCTTAAGTAAAGCAACTGTGAGTTTAGTTAGTATTAGTACTGGGTGAAGGTAAATTTACATCGTAACCTTGTTGGGTTGTGGCCGTGAGAGCTCAAACGTTCAGCGCCGATAGCGGCCGTGGTTGATGGGCTTTCAACGACTTGCGAAGGAAATGGTTGAGGACTAGTCGGCTTGAGCAGAAGATGGTTGAGCCTGAGTGCAGAGTCGGAAAAGAAAGATCTTCGAGGTAGGAAGAGAGAAGAAAGGGATTAAGGCCGGTGGAGAGGAGGTTACATAATTCACGTGCCGGACTTTGAGAATAAAGAGAACCGTATTGCTGCCTTGGGAATGCTTTCTGGACAATGAAAACGACGCAGTGCATGGTACTGTACTGTGGAACCCGAGAGGCGAATTCTATTGTTCACTTCTACGACGTAAAGGAGCCACACCATGAACAATACTAATAGATGCAGATTTATACGCTTGATACGCTATCTAAGCTTTCTTCGTCTATCTACTGGTCTCAAACGGGCCTGTCACCGCACTCCCTCCCATAACCCTGGTACCAGCAGTTGCCATCCCGATCAACCGCCTCGGTCTTCCAATAAACAACCTGTCTTCCAAGTAATATGCCTTCTAGTTCATTCCCATTAGGAAGATCTCAGAGTGAGGCAATATTGGAAATCAGCGCCTGGATCAAAGCGATCATCGAGTTTATGACCCCAAAACCCGGAAAAGCGATGCGCAACCTGGCTGTAATAAATCGAGTTAAGGGAACGCGGCTCTCCATCGAACCCTTCCAGAAAATGATGGCGAACCATCTTCCACGTCGTTGCGATCTGTTCAACCCACTCAGAGTCGCCTTTCTCCGGTTCCTTGACGTCGACCTAGTCAAGGTCTGTTTGTTCGGGTGTTTTGGCCCTGTCATTATTTTCATTTTGGCGAATGACCTACACTCGTGCGACAAATGATGGATGCATCGTGCGGTCGAATAATTGGACACAAGCGATGTGCTTCACCTCATCCCACTGGAGAGGGCGGAACTTGACTGTCTGAGTTGAGATGTTGTAGCGGAAGCCGGCCCATGGCCTCCCTGGGATCTCACGCCTCGACTGTATCCATGGAAGCCGATTTTCGTATTTCTCAGCGTTGTACTCAGCTTCGGCACCATGATACAAGTCCTCATTCCTGAGCCGTGGAAAGTCCATATCGTAGACTTTGAAAACGTCGCGAACTGGGTGGCAGCGACCGGTGAACTTCTCGGTGACTGTGTAGAGGACCTTCAGGCACCGTATATGCTCAAAGATCGCCTTGATTTCGGGGCAAGAAAGTCGAATATTTTCCAATGCGGATTTGTCTCGATTGCCAGTTATTCCCATTGAATTTCTGGATAGCGGTACAAAAACTCCTGGCAATAAGTAGAGAACAATCTCCATTTTCAACTCAATGGGAAGCCGTTCAAAGGGAAATGGATCCGTCTTGCCTTGATGGAGGGTGGAAGTTAGAGCTGCTGGCGAAGGCCTAGCGGCGAAGAGGCGTGAAGAAGAGAAAACAAAAAGGAATTGGAAGGATCAGAGAATAAAAACGTTGATAACCGTAACATCGGACTTTGCAGATGGATAGATGAATGCTACATTCCAAATATAACTCATTTGAAGGTGGTTAAAAGAGATTCCGGGGATGAGAAAGAGGAGCCTTTGTCGTAAAGCAGTGACTTTTGTAGTAAGTTTGAGCTGCGATGTAGAAGAAGGGAAATGAACCATAAGCGGGAGAGAAAAGAGATATTTATTTATACTTGATTCCTAGAAGTGCCTGAGGCAAGGCAGCATTGAGAAGTGGTGGTCTTGCTAGAAGTTGACAGTATTTCAGAGCAAGGGAAGAGAATGCTAAAGAACAGAGACAGTAACGATAGATTTAGGGTACTACGCCTGCCTACGAAGGGGAGGTGTGCCAAGACAGAGGATTTCATACTCGGTTCTAGACATGCGGATCAAAGACTTTATTGTTACCTTCGGACAACAATTGCATTGAAACTGAAGGCTCGGGGACCAGCCTAAGTATTCGGGCATGTTCAAGATAAAATGAGCCGAAGCTATCGTCCTATCCTAGGATACCGGAACACTCCAATGTCCTCATAATCCGCGCAGCCAACGCATCCACGTACAAGCCAACCATCCTCATCATCATCAGCCATCGGCTTTCAGCCTGTCCCCTACTCAGTGTTGCTGCTGGAAATCCGAACTACTCCATTTTGAGAAAGTGGTCAGGGCGGTTGAAGGGGTTATTCTCTTGGCAGCCCTCGTTTTGCAACAGCATATCTCGGACCATCTTCCATGTTGCGGCGATCTGTTCGACATAGCCAGCATCGCCCTGCTCAGGCTTTTCGACTTCGACCCAGTAGTGATGAGGCTGCTGATCTGGTTTGACCTTGTCGTTGTCACGAATAATCTATACACGTGCGACAAAGTCAGGGTGATTACCAGTCTTGCTGTGCTCCATGTATGGCCTCACCTCTGGCCAAGACAATACCGTAAACTCCACCTTGTCCGAGTCCACCCAGTACCGGAAACCGGCCCAGCGTCCTCCCATGGACCGATGACCTCGACTGTATCCATTGAAGCCAATTTTGGGTACGCTTGCATTGGTTTCTCGGCTCCCTACTGCCCAGAACAAGTCCCCCCAATGGCTCAGTGTATCAGAACCTTTGTAGAATTGCCATGTAATGTCGGTATCTGGCATGATGCCTTGGCTGGAGAAATGCACCACTGCTTCAGAATCATCTTGGTCGTAGCTTTCATGTCCCCATTTATTGTTGCTATCTTGAAGACCAACAATGTGAGGGCCGAACATTTGGAAGCCGTCGATATTCCATTCATCGCCAGTTCTAGTGATAGCCACTGTTGCAGTTTTAAAATAGGGAAGGCGGCCGAAGATAGGCAAGTTGAGTTCCAGAGGGAGTTCGCTATACGCTAGAGGATCGCCCCGCACCCGAAAAACTGTAGAATTATTAGCAAGGGCAGATATTTGTGAAATGGGATCATCTCACGTGGTTGTCTTCTCTCTCTCATTGGTTCATGTGAGACAGTGAACAGGTTCCGAATTGGGAGGGCATTCGGATGAGAGGCCACATCAAGGCCCCAAGACAAAGAGCGCCGGACATGAGGAAGAAGCCTGTCCTCGACCTTCAGTGTGTCATGAATGGGGCTGAGGCGATAGATGGGAACGTCCCTGTCGGGACGTCGGTTGCCAATACCCACCAGGGGTTTCAGTCGGTCGACGATTTGTCGAATCGCAGGACAAGGCTCTCGGGGTGCCTTCAGCTGTTGTCGGTGGGATGGATCGCTGGCCTCATATGTAAAAATGTTGCAAGGGACTATGATACCTTCTGGTACCAGATGCTTAATTATCTCCGATTTCACCTCAAGGGGAAGACGTTCGAAAGGAAAAGGCTCCATTTTTCTTGCCCTGAGAAGATATTAGTAATTTCGTATGTAATGAAACGACGAACCAGTTCAACTTACGCGGATCTCGGTGGCGTCGCAGTACCTGGCGCGAAAGGTTGATGGGTGCCTCAACAAGCAGAACGCATCGACGGGAATGGAATTTGAAGGTTGAGAAGAAGAAGGGTTGCTCAGAGCGGCAAAACGTGGTCTTGAGCTGCGAGGCTGTTAGCGAATTGGTTGCTATCATTTGGGTACTGAACTCACAAGAAGAGCAGTGCTCTGGTGTTCAGTCTGAAAGTCGGCGGCAGCAATTTGGACAGCAGAGAAGAATAGAATACGAGCGGCCGAGACGAAGCGAAATCGGTGTGCGAAGAAGCGCCGCTCAACCGTCAGACGTCCCGATACCGGATGTACCAAAGTCAAACAATCGGGGAGGAAGACGGGCTCAAGGCTCGGTGACGTGCATGACAAACAAGGCATTGAAGACAGTGAATGAAATTTACTAATCGAAGGACCCATCTGGACAAAAGGATGGGAAAGTTTGGAATGGACAGTTCAAGTGAAAGGCAATGTTTGTTCGTTACACGAAAATCGAGGCTCCACGCTCTCTAGTCTATTAAACTGCCTCGGGATGGATCTTTGTCAAAGATCAGTGCAGAGCAAATGGACAGGCCCTTTGACACGGCATTATCCTTGAGTTATCTGATCAATTCCGAGACTACGTTAAGTTGGGGGAGTCCAATGTCTTCAATCATTAAGTTGACTTCACGCTACTTCCGCAATACACTCGACACTGTGCGTGGTAGGAAACCTAACTCGGACTTTGACACCCCCAACGCGTTAACTAACATGTTTCATTCGCCAAGCTTGACAGTTATGGATTCAGCGTTACTGTTCACAATGCGTGACCGTCAAGCTCCTTATTCGCTTCACAAACAGGCTGACATGGCGCCTCTTCCCTTCTACCTAGACTCATTGTCTCCCCATAGTCTAGAGCTATTCGCTTATATCTCGACCTCGCTCCTCTCGTCGCTATCATCATCATACTGGCAATACTGAAAAACAATATGCTGTAATCTCTGTCTAATATATCCATCTTTTGACATACCCGCTGGACAAACTCGCTCACCGTCACAACTCCATCAAGATATCATGCCGAAAACAGAATTGTGTCCGATTACAGTTTCTTCCTCCTCACTCCCTAACCTTTCCAACCCGGACCTTGTCACGTCATGACTTCACTCTCAAGAAGTAGGGGAATGGTCCTGTGGGGTAATTCACGGGTGGGGGCTTGGTGGTGGGTTTCTCATCCTCATCGTCAAATTGATGCGCGCCATCATATGGATAGTTGTCCGGGTCCTGGATAACAAAGCCGATGTGAGTACGAACAAGCTCCCAAGTCGCCAAGACGTTTTCCATAAATAAGTGATCACTCTCTGCTGGAGGTTCATCGAGTGTGATCCAACAGTGGTGGGGCTGCTCAGCGGGCTGGATTGGTTCACCTTCGCGAATAATCTATACTCGAGCAAGAAATTCAGGATGGCCTTGGTCACTCAGGTCTTTGCCGCCACCGACTGGAAGGTAGAATCTGAGGTAAGGTTCAACCTCAGACCAGGATAAGGGGGTGAATTGCACTTCTCCAGTGTCAAGAAAGACGCGGAAGCCTGGCCATTTTCCTCCACGTGAGAAGCGACTTCGACTGTAACCATGAAAGCCGATAAAGGGTATGTACTGATGGCATCCGTACCACAATCGTAAGTTTTCCCAGCCTGGGTCGGTGGGATAGCCTGGGGTCTGGAGGTAAGGAATATGTTTCCACATGATGCCAGTATGGGAATCCTTAAATTGCTTTAGAAAACGTTGGGTGTCGGGGTGATCATGCGTATCAAGGTCCCATTTTTCTTCATCGCCATGGACATCTGGTCCGTACATCTGAAAATGGCCGATATGCCACTCATCGCCAACAGCTTCAATGGCGATTGCCATTGTCTTAATGTTTGGGACCAGACTATCTTGCAGGGTTGGTCTACCCAGATGTGAGACGAAGGGCCCGCGTTGGCTCGGTTCTGCTGGTGGTCTTTCTGGCCGATACACAAGATCTGGAAATGTATGAGTATTTGTGCTCCGACATGTACGACTGCAAACTGACTTACCAGATCTTTTCAGCAACGGAACATGGGAGGCTGTGAACAAGTTTTGCGCGGGGAGGGCCCCAGGATCATAGCCGAGTTCTCTGGGCCTCCATGCCCTTGACGGACGAACTGCAGGGATTTGACTGTTCTGAAACTTGAAGATGTCGTGTGTGTGGTCGATACGGAACATTGGATATTTCCAATTTTTGTGGCATGCCCAGAGGCACTTCTTTCGGTCAAAGATTTGGAGACATTTGCGGCAGTACTTTCTGTTCCACCCAAATTTCTCCTTGTCGTCGGGCGAGTAAGGATGGCGCACATCGGGATCATGGGGAGCGATGACTTGGTGCGATACAGGGATGTGTTGTTTGGTCTCCGGCGGGCAACTTTGTGAGCGAACGGGTTCGATTGTCTGTGCTTGGGGAGTGATAACTTGGTCCGATATAGTGATGTCTTGGCCGAGTCCGGGCGGGCAGCTTTGTGAACGAGCGGTGATGTGTGGAGTGAATTTGGGCGGGCAACTTTCTGAGCGGGCGGGTTCTAACGTCTGTTCCTCGAAGTTGTCAGTACAGCGAAGACTTCTGCGGATTGAAGCTTCTTACAGGAGGACTCGTATCACAAAGGAATGCTCGAGGAGTGGGTTGGTGGATCACTGGATTCATTGCGAATTTGCGAAGACAAAAAGATGTTCAAGTAAAAGAGATGCAGTGGGCAATGAGCTTATTTATAAGACGATGGTAAAGACTGGTAAAGACGTTGATGAAAGGGACGTGGCAGTTAGAGAACTGCTGTTGGCACTGTCAGTTGGACTTCGACACAAGACAAATTTAAGAAGGAGAAAACTCAGGAGGATACCAGATGATCGGAAAGTCCACCTGTGGAAGGGTGTGAGAAGGGAAGGAGTGCGGTGATGAAGGAAGTTGTCAACGGCAGCAGCACCGGCCGCTTTCTTCCTGATGGTGACGGCTTTGTGGCAGTCAAAACCATCATGGCGAATGACCGCGTTCCAGGTCCTGGGTTAGTATCAAACACCTGGGATGAGTGAAGGTGGTGCTTAGATGGCGGTCAAGCTTTCCCGAAAGTAGGTCAAAACTCTCTTTCCCTGGGTTGGTAGATGGTGGCATTATAGAATGATGATCACACCAGGGTGAAGGCGAACAGCGATTGGTGCACCATGTTGAGGTAATGACAAATATGAAGCAATCTATCGTAGTGGTTTCCTGTGCAGCCCTTCAATGAGGCCGTGAGTCCGATCGGTGGTTGGAAACTAATCCCTGTGGCAAAAGCTGCACTTTTCACGACCTATAGTTCGTATACACACAAGCACTAGCTTGGAAAATCTTTGACCATGACTTTTGTGATGCTAAGTAGGTTTGGGTAGCTTTGACAAGTATTACTCGAATACCTTAATCAGATATGAATACACCTTCTTAACATAGGCCATTTCGTCCTTTATCGAAGCCACTTCGATGTTCTGCTGATGTGACCTTTCTTTGCCCCGAGCTTTCACAGCTCTCCCTCTTTGTACCCCCCAATCATATAGTTGTACAGGACAACCCCCTCGTCGAGCTCAGGAAGCTTGAGATCAACGTGATTCATGGTAAACTGATCGCCAGGCTTCTAGCATTTGGCGATCTTGGCCATGGCCTTGCTGGTGAACTTGTGTGCGTTTCCCGGGTTCTCCAGAAGGTACTCACCAACGACAAAATAAAAGAGTTCTGGACATATAAGTTTTAGGTAACCTTGGGTAGTAATAGAAGGGGAGTATATGCCTTCACGCTTGATCTCTTCCGTCTCCATGTTGGACCAGTGAACGCGTCGTCGTGAGTATCGACTCGAGGCCTGTCCAACGAAACGCGACACTTGAAAGTAAGCGCAAATGAGGCGAAGATCACCGGAAATTCCGGGGTACATTCTGGCATCGGAAGCCATCTGATAGACGTCTTTGGCAATCATATCGTGTTCCTGCACCTTGTCGTACGTTCCGTGCATGTACAGTACACGCCACTCGACTTCCTCAGTTTGGGCTTCACCATGGAGGCGTCGGACTGCATACTCATACTCTTCAACTGTATCGGGATACTCGAGCATGATGCCGCGGTGGCAAGCACCATCGAAGTGAGGTCCACCGATCTTGATGGTGGCGAAGGTTGTGATGAGAACATCCGTGGGATGCCTTTCGTCGTTGAAGTTGCAGACGACGGTTCCGCATTCGAATTTCTTCCAGATGGTGGCCACTTCGTGAGAGTCAAGGCCATGGGCTCGCATTACCGCATTCAGGGTGCTGTCAGACATCAGTGTCAAGGCAAAGGCAAAGGCTTAGGGGATGCTTACACGGCCGTTGACTTCTTCCTGACATAAATCAAGACTCTTTTCCCCTGTTCCTTGAGTTCGGAAACCCTTTCAGCGGTAATTCCCATCTTTTGATGCAAGGCGCTTTCCTCCCTGTCGATGAGAGGCTGTAGACTGTCCGTCAAAGTTGGATTGTGTGGCTTAGCCATTTTCGGTTACTGTTGGTGAGAAATGCTTGCTTCGTCAAAGATGATGTTCTCAAGGTTGAAGAGGGAGGAAGTGTGAGGAGGAAAATCGGAAACATGTGAATGAAGTAGAGATTAGAATACATGATGTCGGTCGGTGCAAGTAAGTGACTGTTTGTGTAACACAATGAACCTACAAACGCGTCAACGGGTCAACGCGCATTCACTATGGCGAGGTAACATCAGCTCCACCAACGAATTAACAGGCTTCTGGCACGGCTCATGGCTTTCAAAAGCAGTTGAGGGACCATTTAACGGAGCACGTGCACTCAGAAACCAATAGTCTTGTTTGCAATACCAACGATGATAGGTTTACGGCTGTTTGGCTGTTCTTAGATAGCTTGAATTGACTCAGCTGGCCCTACTGAGTTGAGCGCAACTATGGCTGGCGGAAACTGCTTGGAGGGACTTGAGATTTCCCACAGTGAAGTTGCCGCTGGCCATGATGTCGCGAGCTTCGGGTGTAATACCTAGGTAGAAGAATCAGCAACCAGAACATTCAATTTCAATGTTTTCACGCATCTCAATGTGCAGTTCAGGGTACGGGCCAAGTACATACACTCGTAAGCAACATTTGCATAAGTAGGCGCCAAGTTGTGAAAGAAGATGTCTCTGTTTGTTTGGGACATCCCAGAAAGTATTCCTGTGATCGTGGGTTGCTCTCTTCTGACAATTTCCCACAGGCAGCGGGGAGTCTCTTGTAAGACATTCTGAGATAACTGAACGGCCGCGGTCTGGACTGCGCCTTGACCATGCGTGCGGACTGCTGATGGAAGCTCGCTGGGTAGATGATCGGGCTTGAGCTGTCCCTTCAGGAGGATTGACTGATAAACCTAGGGCAAAATGAGTGGCTGTCTAAGGAAGAGAGTTTAATACTTGCTTACCCCTGGTTTACTCTGGATGAGAATAAGCGTGGACATAAACATTTCCAGGGTTATATATAAAAATCAAAATATAATTATTGGTGCTAACCTTGAGAGGTGGTTTAAGGTTATTGGGTAGTTGAATGCCTAATACGCGAGGATCCCAGTCTCTGGGAATAATATAAGCCTAACCACTATCTGGAGGAGGGGCCGAGTCTATATTAGAAGATATAAGGCCGATGACGATGAAAGCGAAGAAGAGGGTAGGAAGGTAGATTGGGAATCGATCTTATAGTCGCATTCTATGGTTGGCCATGTACTTGAATAACACTGAACTTGGAAGTCAAATGAGCGAGACAGGTAAAGTGGTGGGCCACGTCCGGCAAAATTGAGTGTAGCCAAATCTGCCCCTCTACGCATTGATTGGCTAATGGCACTTGCCTGTACTAAGCGATAACAGTACTCATGGCAACAGCAGCTTGTTTATGGATGGTCCAATATAACCGCGCCAAATTAACAACAACCAACGACTTTCTTACAAAATGATGGATTAACAAAGAGCTTGGCATACATCTTGACTAGCTGGTGGTTCCTGGCTAATTTATTATAGCCCGCCTCGTCCTATGTAGCATCCGGTATTATCTGCAAGCCTAGGATCACCAAATATGCCCTGTCGAATACGGAGTGCTACCGCCAAGCTGACATTCCCACCCTGCCCATCCACCCCCATTCCAAAACTTTCCGCCTTCAAATCCGTCGCGCCCGCTCCTTGTTGAGACACTCATTTTCCTTCAAGTTCCGCTGCTGAATCCTGGCTTCCTCCTCCAAATCCACCTGAGGCTCAACTGGAGCGTACCCAGGCTTTTCTTGGTTGCGAGAATCCAGCACAATTTTATCGAGTACAGGAGCTTTACCTTCGACCATGTCGAGCGTGAGAGCCATCCCTAACTGCCAGCGCGCCGCCACTTCGCTCAGATCTTTCTCAGGAAATTTGTCAAAGTGTGACGGATTTGCCATCAGATACTGAGCAACTGCAGAGTAGAAATGACCCTCTTGAGACACGGAGTCCTCGTCCTGTTCTGACCAAGTCACCCGAGTCCTGGGATACCGGTTGGCGTCTTGTCCCAGGTACATCTTGATCAGCTCAAAGCCACAGATTACCGCATATTGACCCTTGATAGCGCTATCAATCTGTCCTTCAGCCACCAAGATCTCAGCATACTTGGACACCAGGTGAGTGTCGACCCAGGCATCGAAGGAGTTTTCCTGGTAGAGAATGTCCCACTCAACATCATTCTCCTGTCCCATTCGCCAGAGACGGCCGAAAGCATGGTTGATTGTCGGTAGATTCAGAGGATACTCGACAATGATTCCATGATGGCAAGCTCCGTGAAGATTGAGACCAAAGCTGCAAAGCTGGAAGGAGGTCACAAGGGCGTCGACGTTGGCGTTTGGCTCGTTGAAGTTGCGAACAGCTGAGGCTCGCTGGGCTTGCGGGTGTGTCCTTCGAATGTTCAACGTCTTCACACAGATGCTGGTGAGGAGAGCAGTGAGGATCCTGGCACAATTTGTTAGTTAAAGATCACGACAAGACATATTGGAACTTACATAGATGTCAATGGGTGGTTGACGAAAATCAATACCCGCTTCTTTTGTTTCTATAGTTCCAGGACGCGGAGAATCGTCCAACAAAGCTTTGGGCTTTGGTAACAGAACGTCTTAATGATATTCTCCCGAATTTCCGGGAAGCAATGACCTTCATTCGCGCGCGTCTGGAGGTGATACTATTCAAGTCCTCCAGTACGGTCGCGTTCAAGGACATTTTCGATATCCACAGAATTAATAGAAGGGGGACCAAAATCCCGGCCTTCTTGGTTTCTCTTCTTGTTGAGAAACTTCTTCACTGCTGGGTCACCCAGAAGCTTGTTGTTCCACTCGCTTGCTTGGGTCAACAAGTAAAACCCCAGGTTTGTCGAAGCTAACGTCAAAGTACGCAGAACGCCTGGATGGATGGTGACAGTCTTGGCTTTGGCAATGGTTCCGTTGCCAACATGTTCGCTCTGGTCGCCTGAGCCAATCATGAGGTCTGGGTATTGCTTGTTCCCAACCTTGTAAGTTTCCTCTTTGTCATCTTCATTGCAGTGCCGGAGACGAATCTGTCGCGTTTTGATGGCACAGAAATTATCTCCTGGTGTTGCAACTGTCCCATCTGGCAAGCGCAGCTTTGTCGTCATACTGCGGCGAAGACAGAAGAGGTGGAGCAAAGGTTTGATTGCAGCTTGCGCAATCTCTGGCCCTTCATACCTGACCTCCTCGCGAAACGCATTGAAAAGATCCGGATTCAGCAAGAACAGGGGTCCCTTCTTTTCCTGGATGAACGCCTTGTAGTCTTGTCGCTGGTGTTGGTCACGCTCTGACAATTGGCCGTCTTCTGGTGACGTCGAGACATGATCAATTGTCACGCCCATGTACTCTTTGTCGTCTTGCAAGGCTTGTCAACATTCCTTGTCATAGTAGACACGGGCAGGAATATTGCTTGTGTCGGGGTTGAACTTGAACGGCCAGGCTTCGTGTCTCCAGAACAAGTTCAAGTAGCCCCAGAGATCTTCCTGCTGGTTCAGCATGGGAGTTGAAGACGAAATGAGAATTGCCTCTTTGTCCAGCTTTTTGATAAGCTTGTGGGTTTTGCGGCGGGGATCTCTCACTGCGTAAAGATCATCACAGATGACCCAGTTGAATCGCGCTCTCTGGATTTTGAACCTGATATCTTCTTCCATGATGGTCGCGTCGGCTTTGGAAGCATTAGAGGCACGATTGGAATTGCCATCCTCAACTGTCGCGTTTTCATTGCTGTCGGTTCCGTCGGCTGGTTGGTTGAGTTCACCATCACCATGGCCCTTTTGCTGGTCGACAGTAGACATCTTGACTTTCTCAGGCTTGGAAGGATGGAGCATTCGACGCATCGCCGTATAGTGCGGTGCAATTAATATACTCTTCAGGGTCTAATGAAAATCTATCAGTGAACGTCGCTCATGAAGTCCACAAGGGGTAACAAACATTTGGGTCGTCGTGCTTCTTCGCCTTATCGTCAATCCAACTCTGGAGGCCATGTGTTTCAAGGATAAATGGCGTGAAAAGGCTGCATGGCGGTTTTTCTGGCGTGCCATGGCAAATCTTGACATCGAAAAAGTCGCCAAACCATCTGTGCAACTCTCGGACAGTTTGGAAGCCAATCTCAGCAGAGCAAAAGATGACACTGGGCTTATAGTATGCTATAGCCTCTCCGGAATACACTTTGACACGCTGAATATGCATGAGCAATGCGAGGCCAATCTGCACCGTCTTTCCAGTTCCGCACTCGTCCGCAAGAATGCCGGCACGCATTGGCGACTCCAGCGTATCGCAGATCCAGTTTGCGCCTGAAACAGTTAGCTGAAGTAAATGTGCAAAAGTCTAGCTTTTGCTATAAGGCTTATTGGTAACGTACACGATAAGCGAGTGGATCAGACAAGCGAGTGGATCAACCCACTTTTCACTTTAAAAGCCATTTTTTAAATAATTCTTAAAAATCGAAATTAAGCTTA
>JABCJY010001586.1:0-11066 GCA_013184415.1 Fusarium concolor | reverse complement strand
CTTGCACACCTGCAGTGCCTTGTCTGTTGGCGACGTTTAACACTAATCGATCGCCCTGAAAACGAGTCAAGTCCAATTAGTGCTTCATATTTGGTCCTGGCTTCCCTTCCCTTCCCGCTTCGTGATGCAGCTGAGAAGTGACTGCATCAGTAACCACCTACACAAAACTTACGGTCAAGGCTAGGTTAGGTTTGAGACCATCGAATTTCTCGTCCCTTGAATGCATTTCTCAACATAGACTTTTATTTCTTCTGTTTCTAGTTTGTTTTATCTTTTTCGTCTCTTTGCATTCTTCGGATACAATTCCCACCGCCCGTCTCCTCATCAACTGCGACGGCGACTGCACTGCAACTGCTCACGCGTCGTCTCATCAAAACCGCCACCCGTCCATCGGACTCACCGACATCAACCCGTCAACAAAATTCTCCTCTTCCACCAGCAAACTTATTCAAAGAGAGAAATTACTATCACCAAATACGATTAGGCTTCAAAGAACCCCTATGTAATTCTCTTCTCTACGCCTATCAATTCCCAACAAAAAACTACCCCCCCGGCTCAAGTCGATGAGCATGTCCCATGGCCTTTTGGGTGGTTGACGGGGGTCGTCCGCTTGGTGTTACCGCTACTGCTACCGCTACCGGCCGGGGTCCGTACTATGAGGGTGGTAAACGGAGGGTGAGCGTCTCCGAAGGCGGCGATAGCTTCACTTTTGACCCCAAGAGGACCAGGTTCACTGATGAGCTTCCATATGACGCCTACGACAATGCTCCCATAGCTGGACCAAGTGGTTATGCTTCACCACCAGATCATGTATCGTCTTATTACCCACAACCACAACCACAACCAGCATTCCATTCTAGAGTCCATCATAAAGCCTATCAGCATAATCACCTCTTCAGCCCCCCGACAGAGGATGAATTCTATAACGAAGACATTGAGAATTGCCCTCCATTGATTCATCGTCCCGACTCAGCGCCCGTCAAGAACCTCTCATTTCTCGTCATTCGCGAACGTTCACCCACTCCGGAGGGACCCGATTTCCCCTCTATCGATGGCGTATTCGGACCAGCTCCCGAGTCCCGGCCGGGACCATTCTTCGGCCCTTCAGGACCAACTCCAGCACCCGCTCCCGTTGCCGATGCATGTGCCATGGAACGTACAGCGTCCGGCCTCTCTATCTCCTCCGATACTACTCAGCCATCACTCGCTAGCCTCTCTCCTGCTGTCGACGACAACGACCCAGGATTGTTGAGCGACCTCGCCGCTGCACGATTAGTCCGCGATCACGTCGCCAACTTTGGGTCCAGAGGTCGAAGGCATCGCAGCACCGACTCACGCCATGGCCGTATTCTCAGGACCCTCATCAACCCCAAGTCCCGTGCCGCTGACTTCCCCCTGGACAACGACGCTCTGCGTAGCATCTTCTCGGCTGCAAATGAACTCTTCTTCTGTAACCGTCTTGCCGGTCGTGTCGCATGGGACTGGAGTCACCCTGCAAGTGCGCAGTATCAAGCGCATATTGTTGGCACCACGGCGGTACGACGTTCCCGCGATGGAGGCTACGAGACACTTATTGTGTTATCATCGCCCATTCTTCAGGACACAAAGTACAACCGTCGTCTTCTCATATCGACATTCTTACACGAGATGATCCACAGCTATCTATTCGTTGTATGTGGTCTCAAGGCCCGCTACGAGGGTGGACACACAGAGGGATTTCGCCAGATTGCAGACACAATCGACCGTTGGGTTGGACAAAGCTATTTACGTCTCAGCGAGATGGACGCTGATCTAGAGCACTTCCGCCAACATCCCTCATGCGCTCATGAGCAACATCAGGTACGCAGTCGAAGCGCAGATGAACGCCAGAGGGAACCGCGGCGCAGCGAGAGATGGGAGGATGGGGTAAGGGATGTTCATTACCCGACAGAGCTTCATCCACGACCACAACCCAACCATGAAGGCTGGGATCGACATGGGCAGGGGTATAGAGCCCCCGATGTCCGGAGAGGAATCTCACCATACGTTTACTGAGCGTGGAAGTGACCCTCGAAGGTCGCCCACGACTATTCGTTATCACCAGGTCTGCTGGCTTGAATAGCCTTGACCTGAAGCTATAAGCCATGACTCATGGCAATGCATCATTCACCACACATCAACCTAGGGAAGTTGCTTATTTCTTTTTAATGTCAAGATTATCTCATGGGCTTGCTTAGTCTTTACTCATATGATTCCCCTTTTTTTACAGCGCGGCGGTGGGCATTGCAGGGCGTTGACAATGGAAGCATATTCATTATGGGCGGGGCAAGGGGACATTATATAACGTCAAGCGGTGGTATCGGCGCTGCGAGGCTTCTTTTTCAACGTGTGGGAAAAGTATCAAACTATTATACCAGGTTGGATTTTCTATGTACGGGTTGGAATACTGCAATATCATGGTGGCAAAGATTGAAAGGGATGGCATCATGATAAGATTTATACCATAGTTTGGTAGCAATATCAAAAACACCGCTTTTATCAATACACCCCTCGTCAGAACATTATAATAGGCACTTATAACCCTTTGACAATGACTAGCATAAGTTTAGGTAAGATTTATGNNCTTTACGGCGTCTAAAGAGATGCGTGCCATATTAGCATTTCTTATCTCTCATTCCCCTTAACATGTGAACAAATGTGTTATTGTTACTGCAGTTCAGTTACTATGCATGTTACCTGCAGCAAAATGATCATACCATGATCCGTTCCTTTCTCCCTTCAAGACGTGTAATTCGGTTGGTCTGGGGCCAATAGACTCGCCAGCACCAGACTCTCGTACCATTCCATGTCTCTCAACCAATCTGCGACCTTTACGTCCCCTGTCCAACATCGAATTTATTTCTTGCCAGAGCCTCCGCTTCCACCAGAGCTGGATGAGTAGCTGTTGCCACTGGGCGACGTGTAGGACGAGCCACCTTGTCCATTATTGTAGTATGTGCTCCCATTAGGGTTGGAGTAGTAGTAGGAGCCGTCCCTGGAACATGTCAGTGACGTTTCTGCCTCATAAGAGCAAGTTAACCAACTTGTTGGAATAGTGGTAAGAGTTAGAATTGGCAGCACTGTCGCCGTAGTCTCGAGCGCAGTAATGATTGCCCTGAGACATGTTAGCAGTGAGATAAGTAAATAGATGATGAATCGAACCTCGTTATTGGTTCCAGAGCTCTTGTAAGTGTAATCCTCAGGCATCTTGGGTTCTTTCAGTGACCTGTTGGCGTGTGGGTTCGTTCATTATGAGTGGTGGAGAGTATCTAGATGAAGATGAAGAGAACGAAACCAGAGAGCTCGGGGGAGTAGAGCCTTTTTGAAGTGAGGGGAACCCATGAGCTCTGAAGCAGAAGCATGCCATCTTCACATGCCTAGTTTGAGCCTGCGATGATTTCATTGGTCGTATTTGCTTCTTAGACTAGGTAAGAAGACCAGTGGAGGTTATCGTGTACCCCGCTTGCGGTTAAGATTGTTATGGAAACTCGACCTGGGTTGGATAATGTTAACAATTGAGTGTCTCGGTTAACACAGTATCGTACCGGCTCTAACTAGATAGATACATAAGGTAATACGACTAACCTCAGAAGCCTGAGCACAAATGGCGTCTTAGGTAAACCCGTGCAAACTCTAGGAGCAGCCTCAGTTTATCAGGATTGTAGGGAAACGTATCGTATTGGCTTTTGTGTTTAATGAAGTCATTGCTTGATTGTGGTTTCTTGGGGGCATAAATCATGTGTGATTACCTGACAAACGGAAACTCCGGTTTGACATATGTTGCCAGTTGCTTGCTTGTACTGGTGACGCTTAATGGCGCACAATACCCTTCTTCAAATAAAACGCCAAACCATTCATTTGATACATCCAGTGAAATTCATTAATATTTGACAATTATAAACTCCCATGATTGTGCTTTGCGAGACGGAACCGTTGACATTTTGACGAGATGTCAAGGCCTAGGGTAGGCAGGGAGCAGTGTTAGTAGATAGTCAATCTTGGTAGTTGAGACTACAATCCTCAGGAACTCATTCGTTATTTGCCCAGAGGAAATCGAAATGGTATACAGTCAGCTTACCTATGTTTTCATTATACTTCTGATTAGTCGCGGCGCAGTTAAACAGAAATGAAGTAGATGGAGGTGACGCATTGTTTTCCTTGGTTGGAACACCCGACTTATTCAACAATCATATAAAGTGGCAAACACAGTCGTGTCTCTTAACAATTACAATAACTCTCCAGGAGATAGGAAGTCTCATTTATTGAACCAAGTGTCTCGTCTCAAAGATACCAGCCGTCACGTTCACTTCGATGGCAACTAGGATTTTGCTGTAATTCACAATCACCCATGGCTTATATTTGTTATATAACTGACTTAGTTTCACAGTATAGGAGTCACTGGTAGGAACCCACCAATTTGTGAAAACATTGAAAATGACATTTGTCAATAGGCTTCGTTGGAGGCACTGCGTTTTCCAAGATTCATGACTCTCATCCAGACTATGACTATACCATTTATATTCGTAGTGCAGAGCGTGCCAAGGTCATCGCGGAGGAATACCCAAACGTCAAGTTTGTCTATGGCGACCTTGAAAGCACTGATGCGATCGAGAAAGCTGCTTCCGAAGCTGATGTGGCCGTAAGTCAGACATGACTCACAAATAATACAAGAACTCTCGGCTCATAACAAATACAGACACGGCAGAATCTGCAGACTCACTATCAGCTGCCAAGGCAATTGCAAAGGGTCTTGCCGCCAGTCACTCAGATAACAACCCGGGATACTATATCCACCTCTCGGGAGCTGGTATCTTGACTTGGTATGATCTCAGAAACAAGCGTTATGGCGAACCCCCTCTACCCGAGCAATGCTACAACAACATCAAAGACATTGATCGCATTCTCGACCTCCTGGAAGAAGCTCTTCACAAAGACGTCGATAACATCGTCCAGAATATTGACTCGGGTGCGGTCAAGTTTCTTATTGTATCTCCCCTTGTCATCTATGGCACGGGTCTTGGGCTATTCAACAAGAGGAGCATGAGTGTCCCAGTTCTCGCACAAGCGACTTTTGATCTTGGCTATACCCCTGTCGTGGGAACTGGCAAGGCGAAATGGAATCACGTTCACGTTGAGGACCTTGCAGAATTTCTCAATAAATCTGTCGAGGCATCGCAAGATCCGTCCAAGAAGGATAACTCTGAGATCTGGGGCAAGAGGGGCTATTACTTTGTCAATGGGGGTGAGCACCAATGGGACGACCTGGCGACTTGTATCGCTGAGGAGGTACGCCGCCAGGGATATATACCAGAGCCCAAGTCTCACTCCATCACGTTTGAAGATGTAGTCAAGAAGGGGTACAAGGCGGGACTTGCATGGGGGATCAACTCCATGGGTGAAGGGGAGAGGGCAAGAAAGTATCTGGGATGGGAACCCAAAGCGCCGTCACTCAAAGAGACAATTGCTGAATCTGTGGCTTTGGAGGCCGAGATTCTCGGCGTTGAGGCCAAGTATAAATGAATGGCGTTCCAAGTATGATTGCAAAAGGATTATATTGGGCCTGGGGAAAAGATATAAACATGCCACAATGGACAAGGGATCTCTCGTGATACCTCAAATCACATTTGCCAAAACATGGTGCGTCTTTCTAAGCCATCAACGCCGTCAAGATATCGCCAATTCCAACACAACTGACTAACGACCATATTATAGACAGAATCGATCGTGTGATGCTAGCTTTTGGACCTCATTCTTATCATATTTGTTGCAAAACTTACCATAGCTGATGATAATGTCCCGAGGCTCACGTGAGTTTTATCGACATAGCCCAGCGTTGCTAGGTAGGCCCAACCTGGATAAATGGATATCACGAGGGAACTCTCTAAGATCACGGCATGTACTTTTTCAAGGGTAAGCCTAACATTACCTAGATTTCGAAAGGCTGTCACAGTTACTGAGTTGCAGAGACTACCCGTGGCTAGGACAGCCTTGGGTAGATCCTACGTTGCAAGAATGATCTATGAGTTTCCAAGAGGCCACCAAGAGTCGCCATTCGTCGGACAGCGAGTCAGGAAGTTGCCTGCGATAGAGTTGGTGGTTGCAAGCGAGTAAGTCAAAATATCGTAGACGCCGCGGCTCCGAAAGCGGCAAAAGAACTGAACCTGGAAGTCGGCATTGCCGTCAAAGCTTTTGGGTACACAAACTTGTGGTACATACTGTAGTAGCTGGGTTGGGCTGCAGCGGTCAATTAGGTTATTCCTCAGGCAGCCAAGGTATCAGGAACTCGGAGAAGAGTTTTTGTTCTAGAGGCGGCTAAATCCTTGCCACTGGCACTGAGCTGAGTGATGATTTGCTGAGGTCAAGGGAAATCTCTTTCGAGGTTCAAGGTTTCTGGTACAGTGTTATGTTTCAGAGACATTGATTTCGCACTTTGACCACAGAAATACTGGTATTTGATTTTATCATATACTTTCAAGAAATAGAAAATGTAATAATAACAAGCTATTTTGATACAACTATACTATGCCACAATTATCAATATTTCCGGCTTGGAATTGCCTCGCCCCATTTCTGCCTCTCAAAAGTGCGCTTCGTTGCTTAGCAGAATCAAGTGAAAAAAAAAAAAAAGAATGGAGCATTGAAAAAAACTCAGGCGAGGAACTTTACTGTGTTTGGTTTAGTGGAGGGGATCCCTACCATCCACTGCCCCGCCCCGCAGGAAAAGTTCACAGGTCCCTCCAAAATTTATTATTCTTTTAACGCAGCCCGCTCACAAAATCACATTGGAAGAATTTCAACCCCACGTTCTTCTTCTTCTCCTCTTCATCCTTCTTCCCTTCACCACAAACCTTTCAGACAAGACAAAATGGCGGACGAAGTGTATGACGGTGCCATTGGCATTGATCTGGGTATGTCTACTACTCTTGATATTGATGCTGCTGTTGTTGTCGTCGAGGTGTTTTATTCTTGTGCGCCTCGTACATCTCGCTTCATGATGCCCTCACGAGAGGACACTTGAGAGTAACAGAATAATCACCTCCAGAGACAACTAAACTCTGTGCATCAAACAACTCTCAAAACACATGCTGACATCCTCCTCCTACAGGTACTACCTACTCCTGCGTTGCTACCTACGAGGGTACCAATGTCGAGATCATCGCCAACGAGCAGGGTTCTTTCACCACCCCTTCTTTCGTTTCCTTCACCGAGAAGGAGCGTCTGATCGGTGAGGCCGCCAAGAACAATGCTGCCATGAACCCCCGCAACACTGTCTTCGATGCCAAGTGAGTTTTGGTCTCAGCTCGAACACACACACAAAATCATAGTTTCTGACTGAATTTTCCCTCAGGCGTCTGATTGGTCGTCGTTTCGATGACCCTACCGTCAAGAAGGACATCGAGTCTTGGCCCTTCAAGATTGTCGATGACAACGGCAGCCCCAAGATCGAGGTCGAGTACCTCGGTGAGAACAAGCAGTTCTCTGCCCAGGAGATCTCCTCCATGGTCCTTACCAAGGTATGCACAAAATTTAAGCGTTTTCCCCGCCCCCGCACTAGCGGCGCTCGAGCAATTTTTTACTGACCCCTCCGAACAGATGAAGGAGATTGCCGAGACCAAGCTCGGTAAGAAGGTTGAGAAGGCTGTCATTACTGTTCCCGCCTACTTCAACGACAACCAGCGACAAGCCACAAAGGATGCCGGTTCCATTGCCGGTCTCAACGTCCTCCGTATCATCAACGAGCCTACTGCCGCCGCCATTGCCTACGGTCTTGGTGCCGGTAAGTCTGAGAAGGAGCGCAACGTCCTCATCTACGATCTCGGTGGCGGTACTTTCGATGTCTCCCTCCTCAACATCCAGGGTGGTGTCTTCACCGTCAAGGCTACCGCTGGTGATACCCATTTAGGTGGCCAGGATTTCGACACCAACCTCCTCGACCACTGCAAGAAGGAGTTCAGCCGCAAGACCAAGGTATTTCGATATTTTTTTTTCTTTTGTTCACTTTATTGCCCGGGAGCGGTATCAACAATGCTAATACTTCACTACAGAAGGACCTTTCCGGCGATGCCCGTGCTCTCCGACGTCTCCGAACTGCTTGTGAGCGTGCCAAGCGTACTCTCTCCAGCGGTGCCCAGGCCACCATTGAGATCGACTCTCTCTTCGATGGTGAGGACTTCACCATGTCCATCACCCGTGCCCGTTTCGAGGACCTTAACGCCAAGGCTTTCTCTGGCACCATTGAGCCCGTTGCTCAGGTCCTGAAGGATGCCAACATTGAGAAGAAGGCTGTTGACGAGATCGTCCTTGTCGGTGGTTCCACCCGTATCCCCAAGATCCAGAAGCTCCTTACCGAGTTCTTCGACGGCAAGAAGCTCGAGAAGAGCATCAACCCCGACGAAGCCGTCGCGTACGGTGCTGCTATCCAGGCCGGGTAGAGTAACCCCTTACAAATATGCGATTAAAGTGTGCTAATCTGTTTACAGAATCCTGTCTGGAAAGGCTACCTCCGCTGAGACCTCCGATCTCCTCCTCCTGGATGTCTGCCCCCTGTCCCTGGGTGTTGCCATGGAGGGTAACATCTTCGCTCCCGTCGTTCCTCGCGGTAGTACAGTGCCTACACTGAAAAAACGGCAAGCCATTTCAATTATTCTCCAGTTTTCTTTCTTGATTTTTCTATGTTTTTTTCGCCGTGTTTTGTCGATGGTTGCGCAATTCTTTTGCAGCCTCGTGCGAATAGCCCCACAACCCATTGGCTCCTCTCGTGGAGACCCACATACCCTCAGCCTTGCCTAAACTCTTAATCCTGCGTATTTTCAGCATTTTGTATTCTCATCGAGCATTTGGAAAACTTTATGATTTACTATGAGCATCAACTAACAATAAGTTTACAGAACTTTCACCACTGTCGCTGATAATCAGCAGGTTAGTACACGTATTAAGAAACTCTGCGAACTTTCACTAACTGGTAATAGACTGTTCAGTTCCCCGTCTACCAAGGCGAGCGCACAAACTGCGAGGACAATACTTCACTGGGAGAGTTTACGCTTGCTCCTATCCCTCCCATGCGTGCTGGCGAAGCTGTCCTCGAGTGTGTCTTCGAGGTCGACGTCAACGGTATTCTTAAGGTCACTGCCACTGAGAAGACCTCTGGCCGCAGCGCCAACATCACCATCTCCAACTCCGTCGGAAAGCTCACCACTGAGGAGATCGAGAAGATGGTCAACGATGCTGAGCAGTTCAAGAGCAACGATGAGGCTTTCCAGAAGAAGTTCGAGGCCAAGCAGCAGCTCGAGTCTTACATCGGCCGTGTTGAGGAGATCGTCTCCGACCCCACTCTGTCCCTTAAGCTCAAGCGTGGCCAGAAGGAGAAGATCGAGAGCACCATTAGCGACGCCATGGCTGCTCTTGAGCTCGGCGACTCCACCGCTGAGGACCTCAAGAAGCAGGAGCTTGCCCTCAAGCGCCTTGTTACCAAGGCCATGTCCTCCCGATAAATGCACAACACTGTTAGAGATTGCAGCGGTGTAGATATTCTGGGGCAGTGATATTGGAGCAAAGAACCAAGCACCTTCGACGCCTCGCGAGGGGTGATAGGTTTACGACTGGCCTCGGTGAATTTTCCTTTGTCATTAACGGTAATTGGACGAGGAGAACCCGAGGCATATGAAAAGTTCTGCATGTTTCATGGGTATGCCGCGCTCGGACATGGGCGGCTATGACTACTAAAATGAGAGCTGATGGAAAAAGGATCCAGGATGGTTGCAGGCCCGATGGGCCAGAGCCTGCAAGAGCGGATGATGGCCTGTGAATTTGAGCATAGACATGGTAGAATGCAGCAATGGAATGATGCTTTTTTACCTACTTGATAATTTGTCTCTGAGTTTCCTTGTGACAATGATGTGTTGATGATCCATAGCCATCTAGGTCAAACATTCTCAAAAACAGGATGAGTTTTGCTTAACTAATGTATTTGCCTCGAACTGATGTGTCCTCTGGTTGTGTAGTTTGCCAGACAACCTAGTCGCTGTGCTTGGGAACAAAGAAATATTGAAGCTGACTCTTCGCAAGCAAGAAAGCAGATGTTGATCTTGGTTTTCATTGTAAACTCGAATGGATTGATCGTGTTTGGTTCAATATTCACTGATGGAAGCAAGAGAACGGCTAGAGCTGGTTAAGCTTCATCGTGTGTCGATATATATCACTTTCAAAGACTACGGCGAATAACGAGTTTGTAAAACGGTTACATGTGTTTTGGAAGTTCAGCAGATGTCGTCAAATGGTTGTTGGAGTTTGGATAGAGGCGCGGTTACAGAAAAATCGGGATTANNTTTATGTCAATAGGCTTTTGGTGTCCTGATTATTGTCTAACCTGCCCTAGGTGGTGGGAAAACTGCTCGACTGGGAGACTTCACGAAGCGATAGTCTGGACAACCAGTAAGCAATTTTGAGATTGTAACTGAAGGACAAGGGTCGTTCTGACAATCAAGCACACTTCAAGGCCCCACGCAACGAAGTATGTACATTTGATCTCAAACGCAAAAAAAAAACGGTGGAAGATCAAAGATAAATCGGCAGACCTTCCAGCTACGAAATCATGGTTTGGTTGAGGGAAGTATTTGTCAGTTGAAGTTCGCTGGTGAGCAACAAACATGAACTGTTACAACCAACCATTCAAACTTGAAGTTTTAAGGGCAACCAGGCAGTGGGATGTCGTTTCCTCGCAGCAAATGGAGGAGGCTTCACCTATAAAAACCCGTGTTCCCTCTCCGTCTAATTCCCAACTTCTCACCATCACTTGACTTTAAGTCTCTTATATTAAACACATCTATGACACTTATACCACATAATTTTCTATATACCCTATACGTAAGCACATTCAAAGCCCGTACATGAGCTGAACGCTGCTTCTTGAGCCAGAGGCGGAAGTGGATGAGCGGACTGACACTACAATAATTATTGTTAGTTCTGCAGCTACAGCTGAATATAATTTTGGCGCCTTATTCGCTTCTATCCTTGCTAATATTTGTTAAGAAATACCAAAAGTTATCTAC
>JABCJY010001585.1:0-11644 GCA_013184415.1 Fusarium concolor | reverse complement strand
CCACTGGGCCAAAAACAAGGCGCGCCACTTAATTAGTGACCTAGGTATTTTGGTATATATCTGGTTCAACATGATCCCCCACTTTTCCTTTGCAGAACGCAGGGGTCTGTAAGTACTAACTGTGTCATAGATATATTATATATAAGAAGAGGTATACTACTATCAGTCTAGTGCCCACTGGCTTTAATCTGCCCCAATTAGCATTCGGAATATTGGTATCTAGCTTGCGAGAAGATAAATATAATTGGTGCGCTATGAAAATAACATCACGTACCCTTGAGGTGTGTACAGTAGCACTTTAGTGTATTAACTTATCAGTAAGCAGCCACATAACACCGGGTGCTCAGGACGTCTTATTCTATGGGAAGTGTGTTTGTTTAATACCTCCGAGGGTCTTCTAGATCCATGAACAACTATTCTACTGGCTTAAAGTAGGATATATGGAGAGCACATAGCAGGGTGAGCAGCTTTTGACTGTAATCCAATCCCTTGCTGACCAAGGTTGGTATATAGAGGCGGCAGAGCGTCTGCAATCTACAGAAGCTCGCCCTTTCCTTGTTACTAAGAGGGTTGCGCTCGAACTGGCCGAGGTTTTTGGCCAGCAAGGGTACTACGAAAAGGCCGGAAGGACCTTGGAGCAGCACTTTCCTGACCTTGAGGTTGTATCTGTCCACGATATTGTAAGCATGCGACAGCACATGATGCTGCTTAATCTCAAGGCTCAATATGCGCATGATTTCAGGGGTCTTGGAAAGATTCGCCAACGAGTTCTGTGCCTCGAAGCTATTATTGGTTCGTTGGTTGCCTGTGATGGTTATCTGGATGAAGATGTGGTATGGGGAATCTAATTTCTTTCCGCTGCACACTTTCTGAACTTTTGGAATCTATTAGGTACGAACAGTTGATAACTACTGCCAATTAATGCAGTGTGTTAGCGAGCTCAATCGCCCTCTCCCGAAGGAGGCTATGCAAAGGGTGTTCGTCTGGGTCAAGCAAGCTTTGGATCCGAACGTATCACATAGACAGTTTCGACTTGCTGTCATCTTACTCAGAGCATACACAGCTGGAGCAACATCACGGTTGGCCAGACTATATGGCCTAGACATCGGTGAGTGCAAAGAAGCAATGCAGCGTCTTGTGAATGCACCGACTATCCCAAATCTCTTCAAAGCAAAGGTCTTCCACCTCTTGGCATGGACAACAGACACTGAAGATAAAACTTTGGGGGAGTCGTACGAGGTAAAGGCTGCGGAGCTGTATAGAGAGTCACGGAGCACAACAGGTGAGGTAGGAATTTAAGTCAGCCAGGTCTGCCGCGACATGTCCAGCGGGAATATGGATCTCGTGGAGGGCGGAGATATACTAGAGGGACTTCTGCAGCAACTAGAAGATCAAGACTATCTAGCGGGCCGCTTCAAGGCATTAGAAATCATGCCGACGAAATTGACTGGGTGCGAATTCTTCGAGCTGCAGTTGTCTCTCATTGACACAGCGCAGACATTGGCGGAGCGGGCCGAGGCACCTGTGCTCGCCACGATCTTCAAACTGCGCGACGGATCGCGCTGGTATATCCAAGGTGGGCACACGCCACGCGTTATTGAGTTTGGCAAGGGGCTTTATGACGCTCTAGACGAAGCGGATTGTGCTTGGTTCAAGGGTGCGGTGGCAAATATTGTCGCGCTTGTATACATACCACTCAATGATCATCATAATGCAGTAGCGTGGTCAAAGCATTCGGAGCGCTTGTGGATGTCGTGCTCTGCTGTAGACGGAGCCAGCGCGGTTGAAAGCGACTGCTGGCGGATGTGCAGGCTTGCAGTACCTGGACTGAGCTGGAATTTGATGCGGCTGTAGCGACGTGGACAGCATTCATAGACCATGAGACCGAGTAGGGCTTGACCGAGGGCGCTGTCAAAAGAATGGGTCATCTCACTGACGCTTTAATAAAAAGGAGGGATTCTAGAACGAGTAACTTCCTCGAGAGATGGGAGACACTACTCAGCCAATAGCTACTAAATCCTTCTGCTAAAGTGATTGACTTTAAACTAGCAGAATAATATCTGAGGACAGTTAAATCTTTATTATATTCATTAACTCAAGGTCCTTGGAGTCCACAACTTGTGGCTTAATGTATCAACCTGGCCCAAAAGGCATGCCGGTTATATCAGAAGTACAAGGACATGATAGAGGATGGAAAGGCACTCTTAGTTCAGGCCATGTTAATGTTCTATGTGTTATAGAAGTACAGTAGTGAAGATCTGCTTGGAGCATCCATTGAAACGATGGACATGACAGTTGAAGCATTCCGCCTATTGGACCCCATAGCTATGGTCAGTTCGGCGACGTGTTGGCGGGCTGTCTTTGCATTCCATCGAAATGATTTCTCGGAAGTTGTTATGCAGTATCTCCTAGA
Organism: Fusarium concolor; assembly: GCA_013184415.1. Lineage (NCBI taxonomy): Eukaryota > Fungi > Ascomycota > Sordariomycetes > Hypocreales > Nectriaceae > Fusarium > Fusarium concolor. The sequence goes on along the minus strand of JABCJY010001585.1, from coordinate 9,231 downwards.
AGCTGAGGCAGCAAGGAATAACGAGCGTGTTGAGGTAGCTATGCTCAGTAGATTAGATGGCCTAACTCAGAAGCAGAGGATGACTGCCGACCCTATCAGCCTAAAAATATTTAAGATGGCATTCCAATTATGTCAGAGAGAAGGTTGGGTCGAATAACTCTGGGAGTGGCTCCAGAAGTCTTTCGGACTTGTTGGGACTGAGCACACTGATTCCCGGATACCTCAGGGCTGAGATCATGGCCGACCCAGAAGCCAACCGGCTGTTTGTTCAAGAAGAGACGTTACTGCAAGCCATCAAACAAAGTCAGGCCACTGATCGTCTACCCTTCCGCAATCAGCTCCATTTGTCCACCAGCAATGGTGGCAGTACTCTGTATTAGACTCAGTGACCGCGCTCCGGAACGCGACTCCGGTTTCGCTGGAGCAGCTACGCTCGTGGTTAACTCTTACACCAGAACTAGAGAACCTCGGCCCTCTCGTGTTTGCTGACTGGCTGTTTATAGAGGGGAATATCTTCCTCCTGACCGTGAGACCCAATTCCGTAGCTCCTTAGTTGGCGAAATGCTCTATATCACGGACTGAGATCGAGAAATGGGCTATTAGATTTGCAAAGGGCCAAGGGGATGATGATGAAGACAACGACTATGATTTCACCAGGGAAGAATGGGACGAGGACGACCCGGATTACGCCCTCAAACATCTAGTTGCCCTTCTATCACCCCTAGGTCAAATGCCAATGCCAGAGGACCTCACAGTACTCTCCACAACCGGCATTCTGCATTACATCCCTCTTCATGCTCTGTGGATAGATCAAGAGCCACTTATCGTTAGAAATCCCGTCGTCTACGCCGCCAACATGACGAGCTTCATGCAGTGTTTCCACAAATCTGTCAACTCTTCTCCATCGTCTGCCTCGACGCCTATGACCATCATGGCGGTCTACGAACCAGGCGGCGGGAGAGCGTTCTCTCCAATAGAGCAGTCAGCCGTGTACAGAGCAGCAAGCAACCTAGGCAATATCACTAGGGGGCATGTATTCTCGGGCCAAGCGGCTGATAATCAGCACTTTACCAATGCGTTGGAGACGTCGGCCATATTCCATTTCCATGGCCACTGCGTGCTAAAGCCGGAGCTTCTCACAGACCAGGCACTAATGCTCACCCAGGGTGAAAAAGTCTGCGTCAGCGACATTTTCGGACACTCGACACTGCCTCACACATTACATTGGTTGCGTGCGAGTCAGCGGTGCAGCGTGTGGCAAAGGCGGACGAACCCCTGGGACTAGTGACAGCGGTTTTGTGTGCCGGTGCTGGTTCCGTTCTGGGGACAATGTGGCCAATCTCTTCTACACTGGGGAGGCTATTCTCGGAATTGTTTTACTCGGACGTCCTGAGACAGATGCAGGAAGGGGCTAGTAGATATGGAGTTGTGGACCTTGCAAAGACACTGCGCAAAGTGGTCCTGGACCTATTCATTGGGCTCCTTTTGTTTTGCATGGCAGTCCTGCATTGAGGTTGCCTAGTTCTTGAGGGTTGGATTGTACAACTCTGCCCATGTTATTAACCGCTTTACTTCAAAACCAATTCTGTTGAAGAAGATGATGTATCAACACTATCTGTAAAGTACTTTCGTGCTCACAATACATTTTTGTATTTGCCTGGTCAAAGTGTCAAGTCTGCTAGCCTTTGAGGTACGATTTCTCTTGTTGTTTCCAATATTTCCCGAATGTATTCGAGCACTCTTTCGTAATCATCACTGTACCGCTCAAACTTAACCAGCTCTGAGTGACTTCGGTTGATGGGGATGAGGAAGCGTGAGTGTTGATCGGTATGATTTGCCGAGTCTTTCGTGACGAGAATAGCAGGATCGCCATTCATTGTCAATTTTCCATTTTCCTAGACTAGGTTTAATACTGATCGAGAATAGTCTAGATGAAAAGTAGGACGAAAACTCACCATTTTCGCTGTTCCTGAGATGCACGTTTCGAAAAACGAAAAGATAACAGACCCATCTAGGACTGATACAGAAGAAAACATCTGCGACTGCTTTTCGAGTTTAGGTGAACCAATTCGCAGCGATTCAAGAAACTCGCGGTTGGCCTGCGATCCAATGACAGATAGCAAGGCAGAATTATCCATTCCGCGATGAGGAACGCCGAAGAACAGAGCGCCTCCGGTAGCTCTAAGATTGAACATGTCCGTTCCGTCACCTGTGGGCTCGTTCTGTATTACCAGAAGCTTATATTGACATTAAAGTCAACTTTCATTGTCATGGCGTTAGAAGAAACGAGGAAAACGCACCTCTTTGATGATGAGACCGCCTAGACTGTGGCCTATGAAGATCAAGGGTCGTTTCTTGACGATACCCTTTTGCAGTTAGTTAATTCTTTTCACCTTTAGCCGACAGCTGCCTGTCCATTGTACTGACTGGTCTGACTGCTCTTAGTGAGCCTCTTAGCCTCTCCGCGAGGTCATGAACGCTCTGGAAGGAGGGGCTGTTTTCAACACGAGCGTCATAGCCGTACAAAAGAATCCTTGCAGTGCACCCACCCAATGCAGCCCTGAGATGTGCTGGCAACGAATCCTCAAGCCACATGTAACTACCGCCACGTTCTTTAAAGGACCCATATGCGTGTCCTCCAAGCCCGTGAACTGCAACGATACTGTTGGTTGGTACGATGAGCTATTCTGCTTCCATCAAAGTGTGAGAGAGTTTATATGACGTACTCAACTCCAATCTCAGTAGGATATGCAGAGGCCGTTCCCACAACGGAAAACCCAAGGAAGTGCGTGTCGAACAGGAGTTTAGTGTTTGTGTTTGCGTCTAAATCGGATTCGTTTCCTTGTGGCGGCAATGTGATATTCAGATACCATTCTTTCTTTGAGGACTTCGTCTGCAGGAAGTCAGGAGTTGTATGGAATGATAAAACGGACATCATCTCCTCTCTGCTGCCATATGGATTCGGCATGAATGAATGTACCCGAATCGAAGATGTCTCAGGATCGAGAGCTGTTGCGAGACTTCGGATGAATTGGCCTCTAAGACAAGATGCTGGAATCCCCTGCACTCTATACACAGCCCCTGAGGACGTGGAAGCAGATTCGCGCTTAGGTGACGACGAAGGTGCTGTCATTAGACTTGAGACTACGGCCGAAAGCGCGGATGATGATGGGTTAGCTAGGGTTATGTGGTCCGCCAAGGTTTGAAAATCGAGTCGGTTTAGCTCCGTCCCCGGTAGCGGCCTGCCCTTGTGAGTGACGCAGTCGAATAACAGAGGATCATCCCGAGACCATGGAGTGTTGCTGATCTTGATAAGGCTAAATGCAGTCGTAGCTTCGACCTCCACCGTGGCCTGGAATGGCCCCTGATGTGTCACTATGAGGCCCAGTTTCACTGGCTCACAGATCCCGAACTTACTTCCGTGGGTCTCATTTATGTTCCAGATTACCTCGTCTGGTTCTTGGGCGCCTTTAGACAACCAGGTCTTGCCCCGGATAACGAACTCGTCTGGCGGCCAGATAAAAGGGTCTGATGGTAGAATCGATGCTGACTTTCGCGATGCAGGCTGTGAGCTCCGAGACTTGGTACTTGTCGGAAAGAACTGGTGAATAACAGGATGCCTGGCGCCGGGCTTTTGTCCTTTAAATGAGATAGATATTTCTGCGCTCTTGTACCGAAGTGGTCCAGAGCCTGCTTTGAAGTCAAACTGCATGACTAAGAGCGCAGCAGGAGTAGTCGGGCGGCTAGGACTGTCTCTCCATGTTCCGTATGACACAGAGCAAACACTTCCAATAACGCCAAGGCCGAGAAAGTCTATATGTGTAATCTTGGTCCTGGTGCTGGTGTCGTCGACATTGTGTTGTCCCAGCCACAGGTCCTCTTGCGGATTATCAAAATGGCAGAATCGCGGCTCCCAGCTGTCGAGGATTCCCGCTTCGGGCTCCGCGGAGGCGTAGTTGGGAACTGGCTCGTCCATGTTGCCCTGGCCGAACAAAAGTCTTTTGGCTTTGTGAGAGTATCCTTCGAATTCACCACCGTTGTCGACTTCCTTTCCTTTAGGCTCTAGTCGATGTATGCTGTGGAGAAAAAGGCGCGGTGAAGGTCAAGGAAAGCTGCCAACGTATTTATGCAATAAGCACGTGGCTAACTTTCAGCCGCACGTAGGTGTCCAATCTTACGCCTTCCTTAGTAAGACCATGCAGTTGCGTTGAAGTCCCAGCCAATCCAAGCTGTGTTTCCCCTCACTACCAGCGCCAAACCCTTACCTCAGACATTTCAACATGACTTCGTGGGCAGAGATCAAGTCGATTTCTCAGCATCTAAATGATGTAGGCAAATACGATGATGCTATCAAGATACTCGAAGAGTTTCTCGAAGCTGCGCAGGGCGACGAGCGACTCTATGCCACGGCTGAACTGGGAACGGTACTCACAAACCAGGGATGCCTAAAAGCTGCGCTCGACATTCTCGAGAATATACTAGAGACTGATGCGGCCCTGTACCCCCCGGACCATCCTCTGTGCCTTCAGCTGAGAATGCAAGCTTGTCGGCTGCGTCCCATCGTCAAAGCCTCTTTCGATGGAGTTCTCCATGAGGCATCCGACATCCACAAAACATTTTATGCCTTGGAGGACATCGGAGAAATGAATTATTTTACAGTCAGTTGGTTTCAAACATGTTGAATGTTCAACTTCTTCCGAAGAAAAGACGTAATCCATGACTCTGTAGACACTGACTCACGTAATCGTACAGATCAGCATCAACCTGGCATATACTGCCCTTCTCTTCATGACAAACGACTTGCACGACCGAATTCCAATTCACAAGCTGAAAGCTTCCATCGCCTGGCAACTTCCTGCATTTCGGGAATTGATGCGAGAGGGACGGGAAAGAGAAGCCTTTGCCGTGGCTCAACACTACATCCGTCTTTTAAATACTTCAACAGCTCAGCAGGATGGGCTGGAAGATATGAGTTTCTCATCTGTGATTGAGATGGTGGAAGCGATCATGGCATCACCAAATACGGTGCCAGTTTGGAAAGCTGCAGTCGTTGGTGAGCTATTATACCTCAGAAATCTGGTTCATGGACCTGAGTTGGAGCAATTAAAAGGCTTGGAAGTGGATGCAATTAGGTTGTTCCAATCAGTCGAGCATAATCATGCGGTTGTGGACATAAAAATTCGACAAGCATGCAGCCAACTTGCACAAAACTTTCTGAACCTGACAACGGCATTATTGCAAGAAATACAGGACTGCTTCCACGCCTACGAGCAAGCCAATGCGCTGAGCGATTACAGCAGAGCCGTCTTACTCATACTCAGCAGCATACCCCCGGGACAAGGCTTTGACCTCAGAGTTTCGCTACTGGCCATCTACTCTCAGCTCTCTAATATCACTGGTGCAAAGTTGGAATATGTCGTCTTGCAAGTCCGGCATATCAGCATCTGGCTAAGCCATTCTACGAGGTCGTCCCAGGTCATTGAGTCCGCACGTAGTATTGATGAACTCATCGGCCTGGAGGACTGTAGATGGGTCAAAGGCATGATTGCGAACATCACCTCGAATGCATACAACCTACTTGGTGATGGTGATAATGCATTGAAGTGGGCGACAATTGCGGTTGATAGGTGGGGAGAGGTATTCCGAATTGAGAGAGCCGGCGCAACTCTGATGGTTCTTATGGCCATGTTGAACAAATGCAATGGCTTCCGATCACCTGGAGTGACAGAAGTGATAGATTTTGCAGAAAATGAAGTCGCTCGCCATCTCGATGAGGGCTTGTTTCTGGCCGCCTTCGAGAAAATGGCCGTGCTTGTTGGGTCGATATTTCTACCCAAGGGTGACGAAAGAGGGGGAACGTGTCTGGATAAGATGGAGGAATGTCTTCAAAATCCCCCAGGCAGGGCTACTCCCGACGAAATCGATCATTGCAGAGCTCAGCTATGCCAATTCCGCGGTCAGGCTTTAATGGGAACTGAGCCAGACCATGATGTGACTGATAGACGTAACGACTACTTCGAGCAGGCGGTCGCACTCTACATGAAGACCCGGAATCCTATAAATGCCGCTTGCGCCCGACAGATGCAAGCCAATGCGCTTTATACAACCTTCCAAGCTCGTGAGCCACCGTCTTGGAGCATGCTTCGACGTTGTATCGAACTGAGCGACATTGCGAAGGATGTCTTCGAGGCACTCGATAACACACTTATGCTCGCGGAATCGGCACGCTTGTGTGCATTCTTTCAGTTCAAGGCCTGGTCCCACGGATTCGTCAGTAGTGACACAGCCCTAGCTGCTTTGCGGAAAGCAGAACAGGCCTCGGCAGATCGGAGAGCTGAAGTATCCATTCTGGCGAGTTTCGAGGCTGTGTCGCGCAAGCAGCAGTTCGTCATGGTATCGGGAATAGAGGATACATATGCCAGAGCACTTGTCATCTGTCAGCTGGAGGGCAGAATGGCAGAGTTATGGGACTGGATCCAGCGCGCCAAGGCGAGGAGCGTAGGTGATCAGCTGACAGACCAATTTCCGATCCCAGCAACACTTCACGACGATATAATGCGGGATCCCGAGATGAAAGCGCTGTGTGAGGAAGAGGAGTCTGTAACACAGCAGGTCGCCATCGCGGACCCAGTTGCGCGACTCAAGCTGCGTAGCGATCTGCATATAATTCATGTCAAGATGGCTGGCTATCCAATCCTCAAACAGGTCCTCGATCTACGGAAGAGCACCCCAGTCTCTATCTCTCAGATGCGTGACCTGGGAAGAAAGATGAAGTGTAATGCTGGAGGGACGGACGTGGTGTTTGTTGACTGGATCAATCTCGGTGGCACCATCTGGACCGTTGCACTCAAGGGAGATTTACCACCACAGGCTGTCCACTGTGGTATCACTGTCGATGAGGTAAAGGCCTGGAAACGGCGATGGCTCAACGCTCAGGACGGTGGACGCCCGGCTGCTTTCTTCCTCGAAGATGAATACGACGAAGATGAGCCAGAATACAGTCTGCGAAGTGTCGATAAACTCGTTGCTTCACTACGCGACTTGACATCAGAGGGAGATCTGCTCGTCTTCTGCCCAACGAATGTTCTACATTCGATCCCGCTCCACGCGCTGTGGGTAGAAGACAACACACCGGTAATCCAACGCAATCCCATTATCTACAGTGCAAGTTTGACGACCTTCTGGCAGTGCTCTCGACGCTCTGACCTTACTGGATATATCTCTACAGATCTTGGGTGGAACATGGCAGGCGTCTATGAACCTAAGAACGACCGCATATTCTCGTCAGAGCACGACGCGGAGCAGTTGAATGTCTACACCACTTTGGACCACCTTGCAGAGCGTTACGGGGGGAAATCCATTACCGGCCAAGCTGTGACGACAGAATCTTTCAAACACATGATGGAAAACTCAATAATGTTCCATTTCCACGGCCATTGTCGTCTTGATCAACCCACACTTGGAGACCAGAGTCTTGAATTAGCCAACGAGCTCCTCCCAGTTCGGAAAGTGTTTGAGATGAAGCTGCGAAACCCGCATATAACGCTTGTCGCGTGCGACTCAGCACTGCAGGTAATTTCTGCTGGCGATGAGCCTCTCGGCGTGGTCACGGCTCTGCTCTGTTCAGGAGCTAGTTCAGTGCTGGGTACCATTTGGCCCACGTTATCGAGCACTGGTCGGGATTTCAGTGACGAGTTTTACTCCGACGTAGTGAACCAGTACAGACAATTACAACAAAGAGGATCATCCTCAGCCATCGTCAATCTGGCTGAAGCTCTGCGGCGGGCTGTGCTTGCTCTAAGAACAAGGCGCAAAACTCGACAGCCATACCATTGGGCGGCGTTTGTGCTCCACGGTACCTCGTCCATCAGACTCCCACACGCATTTATCCCAGAGCGCCGAGTGATTGAGTGATCACGTGTAGAGGCTTCTTGAAACCCGTTGATAATATGTCCGAACCGGCTCAGATGGCAATTCCAGCAAAAGCCGACCAAGAGCCGCGGAATTATTACTTATCATGCGTTAAATGTGGCAATAAAAACACTCTACCCGGCATACAAACGATGTCTTTTGCTGATGTCTCGATAATATCTCACAGTATCAATGCGAAGTCCGGTACGTCTGGATGGATCAGCACTATCTATAATACAGTCTCAGATAAAGACGAGAGTATGTTAGTTAAAGAATTTCGGCTTTCACATAACACCTTAATTAAATGCCAGATAAAGTAAGTTTTAATTAAAGACATGGTATATGACATCTGTAACGATTTCATCTCCTTATATACTCCATTTCCTATCTCAATGACGGCGATAATAAACCTCGTCGGGATTTCTTTGCATTCTGAACCTCAAGTAGTTCGTAAAAACATCCGTTCTAGACATCCAGACAGTATAGAGACACCCGCCTAGTACCGCAAATGGCCGTGTATATTTGTTACGTAATAAAATAGCCTTAGTTCGTTCCGCAAACGAAAGACTACCCCAGTTATCACTCAACGCTGTAGCACGGTTCTTACCACCTGCCTCGACCAGCATACGGCGTAGCTCATCCATCTTTGCGTTGTATTGCTCAATAGATTGAGCTCTTCTCTTGAAAATTGCGCTAGGGACTACGCTTTAATTGTCCATTAAATCAAGGGGTGTCATCTAGACGGGACTCCCGAAGAAGTAAGCCATGATGTTCACCTCCGCTCCAACTCTCCGCATGGCCGAGAGAAGCAGCTTGGTGACTACAACATCACGCGCGACACAGGCAAAATGTAACGCGGCGTAGCCCCGGATCTCACGGGCTTCGAGCTCTTTCTAGGAATGCCACTTAACCAGCAGCTTCTCGAATATCTCGCCGGGCGCCACCTTAAACGCGCCGTATTTGTTATACCGGAGCCTGCGTCAAGCAGGGCTTTGCATATAATAAGGTTATTCCACATAGCCGCAATATACGACTTCTTTAAGGTAGGTTAATAACTGAGGAGGGACAGTATATATATCACAAGTTCCGTATCTCTAGCTAAGTAAGCTATGAGAATGGCACTCTGCCCTATGTAAGTGACCCGGTTTAAAGCTTGTCTAGGGTTAGATAGAAGAAGCTTGAATATTTGTTAGAGAGCTTCCTTTTGCCTTAGGCCACGGATGCATATTCGGGAAAATTAACTAATGGGATTATATATATATTTAAGAAGTAAATAGGAGCTATGGTTATTGCAACCTAACCCTGTCTACTATTACAAAT
>JABCJY010001575.1:0-10284 GCA_013184415.1 Fusarium concolor | reverse complement strand
TAACAAAGCACTGCCAGCGCACGCGGAGCGGTCGGGAGGTCAAAAAACCATGCAGAGAGTAAAAATTGATCAATTTTATAAAGTTTCTCTCCAAAGCTTCGTTTTTTAATTGACGACCTGGTGTTTTGTGCACGCATCAAAATTTGGATTTGGTATGGACGGAGCGAAATTTTGGTTATGCATTAGGTGGGGTTATGCATTAGGTGGTCCTGGATGGTTAGTCGTCTGCTATTTCGTTGTCCCGGGGGTAAACGTACCCCTGTCAAAGCTGATGCTCAGTACCTGGCCGACTTTTGTTCCTGGGCGAATACCCGGATTGCCGGGAGACAAGCAGATGAGGTTGGTGACGTTCTCATGAGTTACATTTACACCCTTGGACGATCCCGTGGTCCCTGGTAATTTTGTGAGTAACTACCATACTTTAACGGTGAATGCACATCCCTGAAGCGTAGATCACGTTGTACCCAAGTTCAGGCGATGCAAGATCCAGCCGCTGCGTTGCCATCTGAGCGTCGTCGACCTCCTGCTCGAGTTCTTCATCAATCACTACGATCTGGCACTGAACACCATCCAACGCAGTAATCCGTCTCGTCGTAGATTTCAAACATACTGCCACCTTTGCTCGCGTCTGCTACAGCACAAGCCGGAGCGTCATATCAGGGACGACGCCCCCATCGAGAGGAACGTACTGCGCACCGCAGCTGAGAATGACAAAGATACCTATCAGCATCTGTGTGCCTCGCGAAACAACCAGCGGTACGCGGTCTCCGGGCAGGACGTCAAGGCTGCGGAGGCGATGTGCCAGTTTCTGGACGAGCGTGCCCAGTTGCGCATATGGGGTTTCCCGAGCCGGCTGCAACGAGAGGTCCCTTGCTGAGACATTGTTCGGGTAGTGCTGGACCTTGTGGTAGAATGCTGCTGTCAGAGTGGGAAAGGGGCAGTTGATGCGCTCGCCGCGAGTCAGGTTGGTGGTTTAGGCCGGTGATGAGGTTGTGATGGTCTCCTCCGACTTCGTGTGAAGGAGACTTGGTGCAGGGGTAGGAGTTGTTGCAGCCAACAGTGCCATTTTGACGACCTTGCATGAACGAAGTCTCAATAGGAGGAGTATAAGGGAGTCTAGATATGAAAGAGGACAAGGAGTGAGTCCCTGTAGTCGGTATGAAGATATCGGTGACAAGACTACATCCAAATGTAACCGAGTGTTCAACAAGAGTCCAACTTATAGCATCATCTTCCCTTACCGCGAATGATACCGCGAATGACCGCCGATGTGCCCAACAACACGTCCCCGAGGTAGAATATCATGTCTAGAGACAGCCCTTGGTTGGTTTACCCGGCTATCGTTCGAAGAGCGGGGAGGGGGATGAACTATCAAGGCTAGGCAGGGGGTCACATACCCCGTATGAGAGGCTCAAGGAAGGATTCCGAGAAGATTCCAGAGAAGCTGGCAACGCTGCAGGTGTTTATAGCGGCTGCGTCCTGCTCAAGCCGCAGGATCTTTCCGAAAGGAGATGAGATCTGCCCGGACAGGAGGCTGTGGATTAGATACCGCCTTAACCAACGTACATTCAGGATATCCTCCAATCTCCAAAAGTAAACCCGTTTTGGTATATGGAGTGCCCCAAATCCCCTGATTATCGCACTCAGGGCCTAGTAGGTCGTCCCCAAGAACACAATGCCTTTTAGAAGCATGTCATGGGGGTTTCCGAATTCCGTTCTGCCAACTCAAGCTACAGAAGTTGTGGCACTTGGCAGGGTTCCGGACAACCGGCACAGAATGAGTATGTCTTCTTCTCACGTGATAGGCTAGACCCTTCCTGTGTGTCTTCCTGCTTCGTAGGCCCTACCCCACTAGCTCGTATACGGGACCGAAAACGAATGCCCCAATCGCAGTAAGCCCTTGTACTAAAACAAGTCTCACCTTATTTTGGGTATAGGAAGCGCACGTTTAGCCATGACAGGCTACTCTTAATCGATGTCAAACGTTGCTACCATGCCTGAGATGGCAAGGCTTCACGCGGGGTGCAGCTACAATGTGTGGACCTGTTGGCGTCTTTAGTGGTGATCGGCCGTTGGCCGCTTGTCGTACGCTTACCGTACGTGATAATCAAAGGGCCTCGTAAATATTTCACTATCCTCAACGTGGAAGAGAGGTGATATAATGCAGAACGGAGGTTATTGGAGGCCTTGTTAATACTTCGGGGATACTTGCAGTCCATGGAACTATTATTTAAGGCCCTATCTGAGTATACCGAATAGACTTGTGCGTGAATTGACCACGGCTAGACGAACCTGCTAATTGATTGAAGGCTTTCTCGGTATCGTCACTGCTCGCCACAAGTAGTGGCCTCCCTAGATCCCCGTGTTCCCCCAAAAAAAATTCAAGCTCTTCTGAAGCGAAACTTTGTATGGCGGTTACTAATAGTTTGGTAAAGGCATTAACTGGTTTAGTTGGTTGACTAAGACTAGCTGAAACCCCTCAACTACAATTATTGGACAAAAAGTCTCCACCCACGCGACGCGACCCCGCTAAATTTGCGACGCGGTCGCGACAACCCTTCCTTCTTGTAACCTGCACAGCTTGTCCAAATCATGTCAGAATTGCGTACTTTTGGCACCGTAATATCCGAAAATCATCGATATAACCATGAATGGTCTCCCGAAGCCAAAGGAGTTATGATGGGCATGCTGGCCAGCGGATTATCGGTATCAAGCTAACCACCGACTCAGATGATTTGTAGCGACGAGTCTTCCATCAACAATCAATCCAATAACCCTAATGACTATTGCTTCCGGCAGCTCATGAGAAGTATAATCAGAACCTGGTTAACAAGGAGCACCATGCCAAACCGCCAATTTCTATGATGTTTTGGGCAGGAATATGGAGAACAGGTCGGATCCCGATAATCCTCATGAAAAGAGATCCATTGGCCCCTAGGAACGGATACTCGGCCTGGAGCTATGAAATCGCCCTCCGTGATGGTCTTCTGCCTCTATATGACGGCACGAGAAGATTTCAGCAAGATAATGCTGGTATTCACACGGCAGAGCGGGTTTCTCAGTGGCTTCTTTCACGTTATCGAGATTCTAGAATGGCCGCCAACCTCACCGGATTTGAGCCCGATTGAGAACCTCTGGAACATCCTCAAGAAAGAGTTAAAAAGACGATTCCCTCGTCTTCAAGACCTCAAAGACAACTTTGCCGATAGAGCCGAATTCCAAAGATGCGTGGCAATTGTGACACAATTGACCAGGCTACGATTCGGGACTTAATGGACTCACTCGAGCGCAGGCTGCGAGCTGTGATCCAGGCACGGGGATGGTGTACAAAATATTAAACCGCACGCTAAGGGCTTTCTAGTGGTATATAGATTATTTTAATTGAGCTTTATTTGGCTGAGAAATGTGTAAGTAAAGTTTGGTGGTTATAATGTGAGTATTGGGAAATTGGTGGGGTGGGTGGAGACTTTTGTCATATTATTGTACCGGACCAAGTGCCGCCATTTAGCGTCCGTGGCACTAATCCAGGGGCATTCGCACCGAGGTTCTAACTAGCCAGCGGCGGAGAAAAAGTGTGTCAGAAGTAGCTGATGATGATATAAGCCTTGTTCCTGTACCAGCTGGTACGGGTGCCCGTACCTTTTGGCTATATGGTGCAGTGGTCTAATTCTCATAAAGTGTATCCATCAACTACTGTACCAACTGAACCAATTCCTGTATCAAAAATGCCCCCCTGATCGAGCAGCCAATGAAAGACCGCTCAATTCCGGGGTAGGGGAACATGGGCATTCGAGAGATCAACATGGGGTTTGTGAACCACATAGGGTCGGCTCCACCTGGAGCATCGGCCCCTCCCACTGGCCAACCCAAAATCGGGCGAGTTCCTCTCCTTTGGGGCTAGGCAAATCGAATAAAGCGTTAGTTATCACCATGAATGGGGCAAGCGTCGTGGAGGAAAGAGTTTGTACTAATGAAGCTAACTGGCCGTCGTATCCGAGCCACACTCCAACGCGGAATCATCAGGAGATCCTCACCAGCCTATACCGCCAAATGATGCAGAAGATGGCCTAGTGCCATTGCTCAGGGCTGGGATGGCGAGTGCAGGGCTAATGCATGTGCTTTGGTTTCATGGCTGACCTGCGACTTGCAACACAGCAGACTGGGCTTGCACATGGATCACGGTGAAAGTGCTGGCCAATTCATCCGGCACTGGAAAGTTGCTATTGAAGGTTCAGCACATATACCTTACAGTTTGTCTCAGCCTAGAATTGAATTTAATGTCGGCTATTCAACGTCATATCTTTATATGCTCTCTGCGTTTTAATCGAAATCTGCTAGTCCGCTGGCTATCTACCTGAAGATCTCCAGAGCTCGACCGTATGCTCCTTGAGAGTAGCTGTAGTGTTAGTCTTAGCATACACGACGATATGTAAGGCTTATGGAATCACTCTATCGTCAACTGTACGACGACTTTGTAAGAAACAGGGCGCTAGGGCAGGCGCGGAATTCTGTTCCGAGCGCCTCGTCCCCAGCAGCTAGCCGTCGCAACGCCGCAAGAGCGTGTCCGCAGGGGATCGGCACCTCTCAGATAATGGACCGTGCGGCAGGTGCCATGACCATGCTCGCAGATAGACGTTGCAAGTTGTGGACGGCCCCAATTGTGTGTTGTTTGCACCATGTACAACTGCCGATCCATCATCCCCAAACTGCCGGACTCTTGCAGACTCCTCAACTGCCGAGGCCGGAGGGAACACCAATAGGCCATAAGACCAGCTGATATTTCGGCTGGGATTGGTAACTACTGGCTGACGCGCTTTGCTAGCTCAGATCAGAGTCCTCCGGGCTGCCTTGGGTTTAGGAGACTCAGAAGGTGTCTCACATCACGTGAATTGGGCCTTCCGACCTTACCAGCGATGTCTCCTGCTCTGATATTGCTTGGAAGTATGGTAAGAGCAAAGTCTAGATAATGTCTACTCGATTCTTTAGCTAAGGTCTTGTCTCGGAATTCACTGACTGGGGTTTGGTTGTGGGGCAAGTGGGTAAATGGCCGGAAGCGGGGGCCGCCGAACCGCGCCGAGCAGGAGGGAGGCTACCGGACACTGGGCTCGGCACCGTGGTCTTGGACGGGTTTAAAATGAAAGCATTGCCACGCACTCGGAGATAGGTATCAATGACTTTGGAACCCTGCGCAGCACGTTGCTTTACCCTATTTCGCCCTTTTGAACCCTAGAACCCCCTGAATTGTCCTCGGAGCACGGGAGCAAACCATGGTTGATCAAGTGGCTGCCAGTTGTTTTCTTAACTTCATCGTCGTTGGGTGAGCCCGTCAGTTGCTGACATGAAGTGAAGAGATCATGCTGACTTGCAATTGTCTAGAGCAGGTAAGAGAAAATCGTGGCGCCATGGAAACACTCTGTTGAGAGTGGCACCCTTGTTTACTCGGAATGCTTACCCATCCCAGGGATTGGGGGGCTGGCAGCTGCTGTCGCACTTGGGCGGAGAGGCCACAGCGTCACGGTCTTGGAGGCAGCCCCAAAGGTAAGGCACATCAGACTTCATATTGTTGATCTAAGTGGTTCAGATGTGCTATGCTCCCTCCGTTGAATCTGCTGACTCTCATTACGCGAAAAGCTGCTCGAGATAGGCGCAGGTATCCAAGTTCCGCCCAACATGTTGCGTTTGCTTGATAGTCAGTGTTTCCAACCCGCCATGTGGCCCATTCGCAACCTGGTACGGGAGCTGACTAGTTGTTTGTGTTCTTAGGATGGGGAATAGGCGCCGATGTGCGATCATGCGGAGTGGAATTCGACAAAGTGGAGATCTTGCGATGGCAAAACGGGGCCAAGCTTTCTGTCACAGACATTGACCATCGCTACGGCCAACAGCTGGTGATTCATCGGGCTGATCTCCACACGGCTCTATTCAGGGCTGCATGGCGAATTCCGGGCGTGACCATCCGAGAAAACTCGCCGGTAATTGACGTCGATTTGGAGAAGCCACATGTCCTTCTAGCAGATGGCGAGATCATATCAGGCGACGTCCTCATCGGCGCAGACGGGATCAAGTCCAGCATCCGCGCCAAGGTCCTCGGCGACGCTTCCGATGCGGCTGTTCCCACCGGAGATGCAGTGTTTCGGTTGTTACTCGACAGGACTTCCTTGGTCTCGGATCCGTCGCTGCGCCACTATATCGAGGGCAACACAATAAAGAGATGGATAGGCCCCGAGCGTCACGTCGTGGGGTACCCGGTGAAGAACCACCAGGCGTATAATATTGTCATGCCACACCCGGACAGGGGAGGCCTGGAAGAAGCATGGACCAAGCCGGGTTCCAAGGCGGACATGCTGAAGGAATTTGAAGGATGGCATCAAGACTTGGTCAAGATGTTGCGGCTGGTTCCAGACGAGGAGGTTCTGGCTTGGAAGCTGTGCTCTCATCGGCCGCTGAGGACATGGACGAACAAGTCGTGTGCCTTGCTTGGAGATGCATGCCATCCTATGCTGTAAGTGGCATCCCTCTAGTGCCCATGCTCATTTGAGTGCACTAGTAACCAGTTTATAGGCCCTACGTAGCACAGGGAGCCGCCCAGGCGGTGGAGGATGCCGCGGCTTTGGGGATAGTGCTATCAAGCATATCGTCAACCTCACAGGTACCATTCGCGTTGAACGTGTACGAGAAGGCACGCAAGACTCGAGCCGAGATGGTGCAGAGCCAAGGCCAAAGCAACCGAGAAACGCTTCACCTCGAGGACGGCGCCGAGCAGGAGGCTCGTGATCGGCTTTTTAGCAGCGGCAAGTCGCCTGACGGTTGGATGAACAGGGAGACACAGGAGCTCTTGTGGGACTATGATGCAGAAGAAATGGTGCTTGGGTTGTGGAACGGTATGATCAACACCAAAATTACCCTTTCCCTTGGTTCAATGAAGGCTAATAAGAGTCTGAAAGCTGCCTACGCCGGAGCAGATGCACCGAGGGGAGAGAGAGCAATGCTGTGAAGTGTAAGGCTTGGTTAAGGGTTTTTGTAGCAAGGTTTGCAGTTCATCATCGCTTTGTGTTAGTGTCGCATTGAGCTTTCTCATGTTGTATATCCCAAACTTGATTGATTGATCTTAACCATATCTTAACCATATTAAGCAGATGTCTGTTTTGGCCAGCCGGAACGACCTGCCCGCGGAGTTTCGTTTTTCCTAGCCCTATCCATTCGAAGAAAGTTAGGTGCAGGGTAATTGAGCCTGGGCGGAATAAATTCGTCACTGGCAAGATCAACCGATTATTTCAATCAGGTTTCTTAACATCTTACATCTGCTATGTCAACGGACCCTTTACTTCTATGCACTCAGTTCCATCAACCCTGGAGCCCTGGTATGTCGGGAGCCTACCGCACGTGCCTTGAGTGCAGAGAGAAGAATGTCGTTCGAAGGAAACACTTGCGCTCCGCATCCGCTGGTGCGTCGCCAGGCCAGCTGTAGGACCTGTGTCTCCAGTTTTCCTTCCCGCTCCCTCTGAGCCTTGCTGCACCCGGTGTCAGAGACCGCGGATACTTTGTTTCCCCTATTTCTTCCTGTGAATCAGTTTCCATAAAGCGGCAAAACCGTTGGAGTGGCCGAGCAGATTCTACCCCCTCGAAAAGACCACATACTACAACGATCCTCGATTCTGCTGAACAGGGACCAGAGCAGAGGGATCTGGATGACGAAACTATAACGCCACCTTCGACCGACCGTAGCGATGCGACTCAGTTGCAAAGCGAAACGGATCCTTTTCCCTCAGAAAACGTGGTCAGAGTGGGATCTCCTCAGACAGTGCTGGATAGCCACGCTATGAAACTGAAACTGGGGGAGTTACTGTTTCATATGAAACAGTATCAAACAACACGTGTGGTTATCCATCACTGTTTATTACGCCCGGGAGAACGGATCTCATAGGGCCTGTGGCTACGCTAAGCTATTTACGCTTGTTGGAATGAGGATAGAAATAAGGCAAGAATCACGATCATTGTGAACATGTTTACGATGTTCGTGAACGACTACAACTAGCATCAGGCAGCAGGCTGCTGCCTATGATATTGGAAGACTGAACATAGGTATAAGAGGCGGACCTTCGTCGCTCCCTTAGATAGAATGAACCAGCGCAATGAAATCTCTTCTGATCACGCCCTCTGTTGCACAACTCGTCTTTTTGAGATCTATCTACCCATCATCACTTGTCAGTCTTACCATCCAGGGACCTTCCTAACGTTCAACTTCCACCCCGAGTAGATTTTAAAGAGTGTTAGGGCAAAGTTATCTCCGATCTCCTGGCCTTCATCCGACCCATTGCATGGGTCAATAGGAGTAAACTCATAACGGCCTATCAGGCTAGCAACGAGACAAGAAAGTTGATCTCTCGCGTATTGCTCGCCAACACATCGACGTGGGCCACCACCAAATGTCAAGAATGAGTACCGGTGATCTGCTCCGCCGGTAGGATTGTCCATCCATCGTTCTGGGTTGAAGGCGCGAGAATCAGGACCCCAATGAACTGGGTCACGGTTGAGAGCCCAAGGCGAAAAGACAATCTTGGTACCCTTGGGGATTGGCTCCCCCATAAGAGTTGTATCTTCCACAGGCTCGCGCCAGAGTAGTGCGTTTATTGAATGGTAACGCAAGACTTCGTTGGTGACAGCGTTGAGGTATTTCAGATTGTGAAACTGCGATTGGCTAACGTCTTGTTCTGAAGAAGAGTAAGGAGAGGGTATATGCTCTCGAATCTCCTTTCTAAGACGTTCTTGGATATCTGGATGCCTTGAGAGTAAGTGAATGGCCCAGCAAGTGGAACCTGCTACAGTCTCTGTGGCAGCGGCGAAGAAGTGCACCGTTTGCTCAACCAGATCTTGGTGGGAGAAATGACCAGTCCGCATTATTAGGGTGAGCATGTCAGCATCTGAATCATCCGCGTACTTGACGAAATTTGCCTCGTGCTCCGCAACCACATCTTCGGCTGTGGTACGAACCAGGTTCATGATGCTGTCAATTGTCTTGACTGCACGCAGAGGTAGTTTCAGCGCAATCTTGGGCCCGATTAGTGAAGCCGCCCTGAGGGTGAGTTGTCCTCGTTTTGTAGTTTTGAACATTTCGATATAAGCTCGGCCAAAACGGACCTTCGGGTCTTTGGAGCCCTTAGTGCTCTTTCCTTTGCCAATCCTCTCAAGAGCCCGGAACTCTGTCTTGAAGCCGAATCGACCAATGATGTCGATACTGGCCGCGGAGACTAGTTCGACAATGCTGACAACACCACGCATTGAGCCTTCGATGTGATCGCTCATGAGAGATGATTCCATCTTGATTGTGTGTTCTGGAAGGAGTTCAATGCCATCGACTGCTGCCTTCCAGAAGGTTGGAAACCACTTCTTCATCTGAGCAGGACTGAAAACCGGGTTGAATCTCTTGCGAGATTGCTTGTGTTGCTCTCCTTCTTGAATGAGCAAGCCATGGCCAGCAATATTGTTCGCTAGAATCCACTGAAGCTCAGGTTTGACATACTGGTAGGCGTTTGAAAACAAGAGTTCTTGGGCAGCATTCGGACTGGCAATTAAGATACGCTCCTCATTGAACACGCCCAGATACCTGATGAGCCCTTGGTGCGGTAACTCATCAATCCATTTTTCAATCTCTGGGACTTTAGGTTCGTGAAGGAGACGGAATAAGACAGGGCCTTGCTTTGGGGAGGGAAGATGCCTGAGAGGACTGAAACGCGGTTTGATAAAGAGGCGATTGAGGCAATACAATGCTATGCCTAGTGTAGCCAGGATAGGGAGTGTTATCGATGGTCTGGCAATAATGCTAAGCGATGACATGATGAAGGGTACTGATAGCTGGGACACATACGGTTGTGATCAGAAGTAAACTGATTGCGTGTTAGCTTCCCAGAATCCACCGGAACCCATCGCTCTATTTGAAGACAAGCCGATTACTGATACTTTCGTTACAACTGCCGAAAACCCATCCGCGATAGGACCATAGCCGCCGCAGACTTTGTGCTTCTGGTTCGGTCTAATGCTTCCCTTGCAACTGCCGCGACATATCTGCGATGCTTTGACCGCTTTAATATAATACTAAATAAGGTTATAACTACTATATAAGGCTAGTATATAAAGTATTAATATTATTTTAACTAATCTACATCATAAGCATATAGAGTTTTATTGTACGCCGGGGACTAGATCCCACATAAGTATATGTTACATTTTGAACTTACACCCTAAACGTCAACATCTAAGAAATAATTAAAAATCAGAAATAAGCTT
>JABCJY010001572.1:0-12231 GCA_013184415.1 Fusarium concolor | reverse complement strand
CCATTGTGATGTGTGAATGATGCAAGGAGAGGAATGAAGAGAGACAAAACAAAAAGACACGAGGGAGGTCAAGTAAGATATGAGTTGGGCCGAGGGTTCCCTGTGGTAAACGATCTGGGGTAACAGCCGGGGGAGCGGGGTGAGGGAGGGTGAGCCAAGGGGAGCTATAGTGGTGGTTTATTTTGTCATGTGGGGTTGAGATCAACTGCCAGCATGACGCAGGGTGTCTTTGGAGGAGACAACAGCAGCCACGTTCATAGTAAATAAGATGATAAAGCAATATAAATACTTGGTAGTTGAATACAAATAACTTAGACTCTACCAAGTAACTTATCATACAATTTCTAGTATGCAATTCCACCAAAGAATAACACAAGTCAATCTCATATCGGTTATCATAGCGACTCCAACCGAGGAAACCCGCCATGAACCGATCCAAATGCCATGGCTCTTTAGACCAATCAGCTTCGCCATTCTTTACCGTACAAGCTCACCCATTGGCCAATTCGTCGGCAATGCTTCTCTTTTACCAAGGCTTTGCTGACGTGAAAT
This sequence comes from Fusarium concolor, assembly GCA_013184415.1. Taxonomy (NCBI): domain Eukaryota; kingdom Fungi; phylum Ascomycota; class Sordariomycetes; order Hypocreales; family Nectriaceae; genus Fusarium; species Fusarium concolor. The sequence goes on along the minus strand of JABCJY010001572.1, from coordinate 11,679 downwards.
TGTTGAGCATCGAGTCTCCAACTTGTAAGCTGTTTTTGTCAAGCACTTGTTCGAATTCAGTAATAGATGCAATACTATCATATGCTCGGTCGCAGAGATCTTCTTCGGTAACCGGTCGGTCATCGAGTTGGGTTTTTGTTCTTCTTTATCATAATGGCTATGCAGGGTAGGAATAAATATGTTAAGAGACAAGCAAAACACTTATTCTATAAAGACATATTGAGGTGCTGGAACGTTCATATTAAATTATTTCCCTATTTTCCTTAGGTATTGGCAGCTATCACGGGCTTCAAATCAGCCTTCGGAGGTGTTGGACTTTATTATTCGTCCACCATCCACTCCGTTATTCCCGTTCTATCCACCCTTGCCTCTCTTCAACACCAACTTCTCCCTCCCATCCATCCTCTCCTCACCCAAACAACATCTCTCAAAATGATGCGCAGATTATTTACAAGAGCTCCCCAGCGCCTCATCTCCGCTGCTAAGCCTCGAAGCTGCACTCCCCTCCTCGCTATCAGAGCTATATCCACTTCACAAGTCGCAAAGATGTCGCCGTTGAGCACACACGCGACACAGCCTGCCGATGCATTCCAGCTTTTGCCTGAGTCGCAGAAGCCGGGTGAGGCGGAGGATAGACTTTATGAAGCTACTGTTAAGGAAATCGAGGCTTGGTGGGCATCGCCTCGTTATCATGGTATCAAGCGGCCGTATAGTGCTGAGGATGTTGCTTCCAAGCGTGGCACGCAGAAGGTTCAATATCCCAGCTCTGTTATGGCGCAGAAACTCTTTAATCTGATCAAGGAGCGCGAAGCCATGGGCGAACCTATTCACACCAGTAAGTCTCCAATACTCTTCCATATACCTATCTAACTCCATGCAGTGGGCGCAATTGACCCTGTCCAAATGACCCAACAAGCTCCTCACCAAGAAGTCCTCTACATCTCAGGCTGGGCCTGTTCCTCCCTACTCACCTCTACCAACGAGGTCTCCCCCGACTTTGGCGACTATCCCTACAACACCGTTCCCAACCAGGTCCAGCGCCTGGCCAAGGCGCAGAACATGCACGATCGCAAGCAGTGGGATCTTCGTCGCAAGATGACCGCCGAGGAGCGCACAAAGACTCCATACGTGGACTACCTCCGCCCCATTATCGCTGATGGAGATACTGGTCATGGTGGCCTGTCTGCTGTTCTTAAGCTCGCTAAGCTGTTTGCTGAGAACGGTGCTGCGGCTGTTCACTTTGAGGATCAGCTCCACGGTGGAAAGAAGTGTGGCCATCTCGCTGGAAAGGTCCTTGTACCTATTGGAGAGCACATCAACCGTCTTGTAGCTACCCGCTTCCAGTGGGATGTCATGGGCTGCGAGAACCTCGTCATTGCCCGAACAGACTCTGAGTCTGGCAAGCTTCTCTCCTCGGCGATCGACGTGCGCGACCACGAATTCATCCTCGGTGTTTCAGACTCCTCAATCGAGCCCCTCGCTGAGACCATCCAGGCCATGGAAGCTAAGGGTGCCGTTGGCGCTGAGATCGATGCTTTTGAGGCCCAGTGGGTCAAGAACACCAAGCTCGTTACTTTTGACGAAGCTGCTGTTGCGCACATGCAGAAAGAGGGTGTCGCACAAGCCAAGATCGATGAGTACCTTGCTGAGACTGAAAAGGACCGCGACATGGGTATCTCCCGTCGTCGCAGCCTTGCAAACAAGTACACAAAGGAGCCTGTTTACTTCAACTGGGATGTCCCTCGCACCCGTGAAGGTTTCTACCATTACCGCGCTGGTATGCAAGCTGCCACTAAGCGTGCTCTTGCGTTTGGCCCCTACGCGGACCTCCTGTGGGTTGAGACTGGTGACCCCAACGTCGAAGTAGCCACCAAACTCGGCCGCGCAGTCCGCGAAGTCTACCCTAACAAGGGACTTGTGTATAACCTCTCCCCCTCATTCAACTGGATGGCACACGGTTTCACCGACGAGACGCTCAAGTCGTTCATCTGGGACATTGCGCGCGAGGGTTTCGTTCTACAGCTCATTTCGCTTGCGGGTCTGCACTCCAACGCGACGATTACAACTGAATTGTCTCGTGAGTTCAAGAAGGATGGTATGAAGGCATACGTCGATATTGTTCAGCGTCGTGAGAAGGACTTGAAGTGTGATGTGTTGACACACCAGAAGTGGAGTGGTGCAAGCTACATTGATGGAATCTTGGGAGCTATTCAGAGTGGAAGTTCAAGCAGTAAGAGTATGGGCGAAGGAAACACTGAGGGGCAATTCCATTAGAGGAATGAAGAGAAGGAAAAGCATGCGTCGGAGTTTGGGTATCTTTTGTATAATTTGCCAATACCTACAATGACATTATATTATGACCAGCCGGGTGTTCATCCTCGCAGTTGTGACTGTTGATACACGATTCTTGTTTGTGATATAATTTCTTTTATTATTGAATTCATGCTAATCGTTACTATAGACGCCCTTGTTCAAATACCGAACTTCCTCAGCTTCCATCTTTTTTTAATTCTTTACAATGAGTCCTTGCTGGCATTGTTCTGGGGAGCAGGAGCAGCAGGCCCCTCAGCAGTGACATAACACTTGGTCATACCACCATCAACCGCAAAGTCATGACCGTTGACAAAGCTCGACTCATCACTAGCCAGGAACACAACAGCGTGAGCCTGCTCAACGGCCTCGCCGAATCGTCCAGCAGGGAAGTGCACCTCACGGCGGTGGCGCTTAGGCTGGTCATCACCAAGCCAATCCTGCAGAAGAGGTGTGTTAAGCGGCGCAGGGCAGAGGTTGTTGAAGCGGAATCCCTCGCGGGCGTGGACCATGGCGAGCTCGCGGGTCAGAGCGAGAACAGCGCCCTTGCTGGCGGTGTAGGCGAGCTGGGGTGTGGCAGCGCCGACGAGAGCGACGACAGAGGCGGTGTTGATGATGGAGGCCTTTGTCTTCTTGTTGCGGCGCAGAGACAGAACGGCGTGCTTGCAGCCGAACCAGACGCCCTTGACGTTGATGTTGTGGGTGAGGTCCCAGATGTTCTCGGGGGTGTTGACGGCATCGTCATCCTTGGCGTGCATGATACCGGCGTTGTTGAAGAGGACGTCGATACCGCCCCAGGCGTCGACGGACTCGATCATGGCCTGGACCTCTGATTCCTTGGAGACGTCGACTTTCTACTACAAGTTAGTAAGGCAATGGAAATCGGTGTGTGGAGGGGAGAGAATCGTACCATGGTCTCGACGCGGGGAGCATTGGGAACGAGCTGCTTGACCTTTGCGGCGGCCTTGTCGAGAGCAGGCTGAGAGACATCGGACATGAGGATTGAAGCACCCTCCTTGGCGAAGAGGATAGAGGTCTCAAGACCGATACCACTGCAGGTGGTCAGTATTGTGCAATGTTGTTGAAGAGGGTGACTTACCCGCCAGCACCGGTGATGACTGCGTTCTTTCCTGCGAGACGACCGGAAGACATTGTGAATGAGTAGTGATATGAAGTATGAAGGAAGAAAAGAAGTGGTGGGTATAAGAAGCAGTTGAAGGAAAAATATAGATTGTTGGATGGTGATACAGAACAAAGGTAGTGAGGGGCAGAGGAGGGGTCTTATTCTTAAGCTTTCTTATCTCTTGCGTCTAGAAGCTACGATAAGATATGAGACAAGGCAAGGGAATGGCGGTAGAGCTAGACAGACAATGGTCGTCTGATGTCGATATGCGCCAGTCATGGAAAACCTAATGGGTCTTGACTCTGATGGAGCGTATGCCGACAACGGCGAAGGGCGGTTGGCGGTTGAGGTGGGGAGGGGAGCTCTGAAGTGGATGCTGTCATCGCGGCTATTAATAAATTAAATGGAATACAGTAGTTTGACGGTCTAGTTACTGTATGGACCAGGCACAGAGCTTATCAATTGGGTTATCTATTGTTGACTTGATATCACGATGAAAGCGGTGACTGTATGATAGAAGGTTGAAGACTGGTGGGCAAGCAATTGCAGGTGTTAGATAGATGGTAGAATATTCTAATCAACTTAACACAGTATCGTATAATATAATCTCAAAACCAATACCGAACGTCCCGGTTTGACTCAAAAATCTCATATCAACAAACAAACAAATTCCGTCAGATCCAGGGTCTTCTTTCGGATGTCAGATCTCAAGCTTGCAGCTCACCCCTGTCAGTAGCGATGTCGGCTCTGGTCACGAGAACATCAACACCGAGTCAAGACATCCACTCGCGGCTATACTCCCAATCCTCACAACAGCCAGTCCTCACGGGTCAACCCAACAAAGCGCGGTTAGAACTCGTGATCGAATAAAGTTAATGGGAAATTGAAGCGGTTAAGGTAAATTACCACTTCGAGAAGGATAACGGCGGCTCGCGCGTTCTCGAGGCCATGCAACGGCCATGTGCAAGCTAGGATTACCTTACCCCATACTGGCCAAAGCTTCAAGCACGATGATCTAGATCGCGGGGAACACACCAACAAAGCATTGACTGTTTTCGTGTCTGGCTATTGAAGCGCGGTAATGAAGCTATACACACTCAGCACTGGTACCACTAATGATTACTAGGTACGGATAAATGGGCCTCGGCTCTTAAACTCAATCCGTTCTAGAGCGGCACGCGCACCGAAGCTCTTCAGCTGTTCCCCACTTTGGCTCATCTACGTCACTGAAGCATTGCTTATCGCTGTGACCTCTTATCGTAGCCGCGCTGTGCTCTACCAGTGACTCTCAAGCCTGTATTTCCGCTGTGTCTGTCTCACTCCCCCCTCTTTTTGCATCTTGTTACTGTGTAGATACCTACTCTTTATTGCGGTACATCTCCTCTTTCTTCTCCCCGCATTCTTCAAACGTTGATCTGTTGAACCGCGCACGCGCATCGCATAACGGCGACTCCACCAACTGTTGAGATCTATATCCCCTCAGACCGCGAGCTTCTTCTTCAGCTTGTTATATCTGTACACAGTACACCTCGACTCTTCATTGTTGCCCTCGTGACATACTTCCCTCTTTCTTCTCTCCTCCGTCATTCTTCAATCTTCAATCTCAATCTTACATACCCAACTCATACACATAACTTAGTCTCGAGCTTCTAGCTCTTACACCCCAAAATGTCCTCTCCAGACCCCAAGTCAATCACCGTCGACTCCCTCCCCAAGCTTCTTGAAAATGACAACATGGTCAAGCTTGCAGGCGTAGACGTCGACGGTATTCTCCGCGGCAAGCTCGTTTCCAAGAAGAAGTTCCTCTCCATCGCCTCCGCAGGCTTTGGCTTCTGCTCTGTAATTTTCGGCTGGGACATGCACGATCGCACATATATCCGCGAGCTCAAGATCTCAAATGCTGAGAACGGCTATCATGATCTTCTCGCTATACCAGATCTCTCAACTTTTAGGCGCATTCCCTGGGAAGATAACGTGCCGTTGTTTTTGGTGGACTTTTTGGATCCGGATACCAAGAAGCCCATTTGTGCTTGTCCGAGGGGTTTGGTTAAGACGCAACTTGATAAGCTCAAGGAGCATGGCTACGGCGCATTAGCAGGTGGTATGTATCCTTCCCTGAACTCTAACCCCAACTTTGACTCTGACTCTTTGCCAGCTGAATATGAATTCTACCAATTCAAAACCCCCGACCCTTCAACATCCTCCCCCGCCGCCTATCTGCTAGAAAACCCTCCACACCAACTCCCCGCCCTAACAGAGGGCATGTTCGGCTACTCCCTCACCCGACCCGTGCACAACCAAGACTACTACTACGACGTCTTCAACACCTGCGCCAAGTTCTCCTGTGACATCGAGGGATGGCACACCGAGTCCGGCCCGGGCGTCTTCGAAGCCGCCCTCGAGTTCGGCGAGATCGCGCAGATGGCTGACCGCGCTGCGCTGTTCAAGTACGTCGTTAAGAGCGTGAGCACAAAGTACGGCATCACACCGTGTTTCATGGCAAAACCCAAGCAGGGACTGCCTGGAAACAGTGGTCACATGCACGTTTCTATCGTTGATAAGGATGGCAAGAACTTGTTTGCGCGAGAAACCAAGGATGAGAACGCCAAGTGGAACGACATCGCCAATCTGTCCGATATGGGCCGTCATTTCCTCGCAGGCATTCTAGTTGGTCTACCCGACATCATGCCTCTCCTCGCACCGACCATCAACTCCTACAAGCGTCTGGTCGAGAACTTCTGGGCTCCCGTAACCGTATCATGGGGTCTGGAGCACCGCGCTGCTTCCATCCGCCTCATCACCCCCAAGCCCTCAGCGACACGCTTCGAGGTCCGCGTTCCTGGCGCCGACACAAACCCCCACTTCGTTCTCGCCGCTATTCTCGGCTGTGGCTGGCGGGGTGTTGAGAAGAAGCTCGAGATCCCTACTCCGCCTCTCGCGATGGGTCAGGACGTCGGTGGTGATGCGGATCAGGGTGAGAGGTTGGCCAAGAGCCTTAAGGAGGCTACGGTACGCTTCATGGCCAAGGATAGTATTGCACGAGAAGTATTTGGAGACGACTTTGTAGACCACTTTGGTGGAACAAGAGAACATGAAGTCCGCCTATATGATGAGGCAGTAACTGATTGGTACGTTATCACACACACACCCTACAGTCACTATTGATACGCTGACTAACCATGTTGCAGGGAAATGAAGCGATATATCGAAACTGTTTGATGTAGATTGCTGGAGTTGTTCTGTTTTGATCCTGTTTATATTATATGCGCGGGTACATGGGGGCGTACTTGCGGGCATCTCCGTAGCATAAGACATGAATGCATGCATACCAAATGAGAGAGATGGATGAATCAAGTGTCGGGAGCCATCCTGATAGACGAATATACCTTTGACAGCTTGTCTTGTCTTTTCATCTGTTCTGGGGTCCACTTGGTTATTCGCCACTTCTTCACCCCATTCACTACCGTTGAAACGTCTGGTTCATGCTCGAATGGGTCCGTTGCGACTCTGCTCCCCTTCTTCGACCAACATCCGAGGCTCAACTCAATGGTCATCCAACTCCGTATCCGCTCAGCGGTACACATATCCATTCGAGCCATTATGTTCCCTCCGGACAATTTCCTCCTTATCCAGTTCGTGTATACCAACCCATGCCATTATATGTTCAGCACGGTATCCATTTCCTGTCCCGGGATGTACTATCCGAGCATGTTGGTTCGCACCATCCCTCCCTTTTACTGACATCCGTCCCAGACACAAAGCCTCGACGCCGTAATGACCTAAACTCCGATGTATGCGTGACTCTCTATATCCGTATTAAACTTGTTTGCCGTTGCCAAACCCTTTTCGAGCCGTAACGAATGTCCTGGCCCAAGTTAGCAAAGGCCTAGTCAGATGTCAGCAGTACCTACACTTTAGCCAAACTGCGCAGCATGGGATCTTGCATCTCTGCTCGGACACGATCAAGCAAAGCTCGGGTTGCTTTCTCTTCCCAGCCACCAAGTCCAAATAACCTCAATGTCCAATTTTCTATTCCTGGCCCATCGAGATTAGCGTCGGAACTTGTTGTTTCAGATCGCACATCACTTACCACACTCGACCATCTCCGCTAGAGCCTTTCGCTTCTGTTGGGTAACCGGATCACTTCCCCAATTCTGTACTGGCAGCCAATCCACCCGTTCGCGGATCACCTCGGCCCCTAACCCAGACAAGATTCCAGGGACCTTTGGGATAGGATCGCAGTCGATACCGAGCTTCTCGCACATCTCCTCGAATATTCTTTCATACTCGATACATGCAGCACCCACTTGACCCCCTTCTCCCGATTCGGAAGGAAGATCGACTTGTTCAACATCGGCATCAAAGAAGTGTGGTCGGATCTCTGTAACTTCCAACTGGCCTCCAGGATTGAGGTGCGCATAGGCCTTGGCCAACAGAGCGTTCCAGTCGCGAACACCACCACCAGCAAGACTGCGCATATGGATGAAGTCCCATGTATCAGCCGGCCAAGGATCTTCAGCGTCGCAAATCTCAAAGGTTACATTCGGAGGGACATCTTTGGGTAGCAGGGCGCTGCTCAAGTCGATACTGAGTACGTTTGCCTGGGGATATTGCTTCCCCATATCACAAGCCCATATACCATTACCAGCACCAATATCTAGAATTTCGAAAGGATCTTCGGGAGTATATTGATCGAGCGGTAGTTTGGCGTCGACAAGACTACCATTGAGGCACAATTGGTAAAGCTCATGCATCACAGTCAAACGATGGGCTTCAGATGCATCATTTGGTGTGAGTATCCGTCCGGAGCCGTGATACGTATGACCATACTCGCGCATTAGGGGCAGCGCGTCTTCAGATATAGTCGAGTAATTGGAGCTCGTATCGCTAAAATCGGAGTCGTCCTCGGCAGGGCTCGCATCGTCGACAGGAGCTCTCTCCATGCTGTGCAGCTTATCGTTTGACTGGGCCATATCGGCGGTACTCGATGATGCTGTTATGGGAGAAAGTTCCGAATCGTAGCCGTAGCGGGACGACATTTGTTATGTCTCGGTTGGAGGATTGGATCGACAAGGGGATATTATTGCTTGCGCACGAGCGAGCGAGACGAGAGCTGAGCTGAGCTGAGCTGAGCTGGCAGTGGGGCCTGGCCTCTTGAAGCTATGCAGTATACACAGACAGATAGTTGAAGCAGAAGCGAATTTGTGACAATCAATGTATGTATTAATAGTGGAATAAGGTCAAAGTCAAGAGCAAAGAGAAGTTATCCAGAAACGCGCAAGGAAAGATGTCGACGAGATGCATCCATGGCCATGAGAGGAAAGAAAGAAGAAAAGAGTGAAGAGAAGAAGAGGGATTAAAGAAGGAGGGGATGAGGACGAGAAAAGAGAAAAGACAACAAGGGAATTAATTCAGACAGATACAGATGATGTACAGTAGCTGTTGGTTCTTACCTTCAAAAGTGGAGGAAAGTGTCAGGTGTGGAGAGTTTGCTGTGCGGGTGCAGGTGCAGGTAGGGTCCAGGATAGCGCCTTTCCGACCTTGTCCTAGCAAGCAATTGCATTTCCATGTTAATAACAAGCCCAATTTACTTTAATATCTGCCCTGTCATGCCCTGCCATGCCCACTGGCGTCATAACATGCCTTCCCTAGCTATATCAGCCATGAAACAATAAGCAGACCAAAACTTGAAGAATGGAACTAGAAGCTTTCCATCTTCTGTTCCACATATCTGACCATCGCCTTCGCCGTCTCCGCAGCCAACTTAGCCTTCGGGCAACTAACTATCCATAGGTAGGTAGGTATGTATCTAAGTATGCTCCGCTCTTGCATACAACTAGAATTAGTACTTTTTCTGCTGATTATACGATTCTGGGGAAAGTTAACCGACGCGTATGTTCCCATCTCGGCCAATTCCTGACCGGGCTGTAACCTAGCAGACTTAAACATCTATTGGTCCAACATTCGTGCTCTTAAATTGATAGGTATAATTACAGTGGGCTTGGGCGCTTAGAGGCACGTAAATCACAGGACACGACGCATGTGCATGTTCTATTCTATTCAGATGACGCAGCTTAAGATATTCATTCGGAGTTCCGAATTACTCCATCCGTGATATATGATATGACAACTACGGAGTTTTTCTTTTTTTTCTTTTGGCTTCACGCTCTGACCTCTTCAGCTAAGCGATGTTCCATTCCCTCTCACACTCACAACCAGCACATTTACAGTGTATAACCTTGACCTTGAACCCTGACCCTGTCACCAACGAACGGCCTCTCTTTTCCGCCCTGTTTCCCACGAGGCTTTCGCTCGCTCGCTACGGTAGTTAGCTTGATCAGTGATCACCATCTTTTTCAGCTGCGCTGTGAGCTCTCCTTTCCACTCAATTACCTCAAATGTAACCCCAACATGCCACGCGAAATGGGGTCTTTCATGGGAATAGCTTCACCAACCTGTCACGTCACCGGGCTCGGGCTATTCCCCCGGGTGGAACCCCCGAATCCTCGTGGCCCCCTTGTCTGTCTGTCATGTTCTAGACCACGTCAAGGTTTTGCTGCCGCGTGTTGTAGGTTCGCCAATAACGTGGCTTTCGATTCCAAATATCGATCATCATTAATATGTTCAAATCCTCCGTATATACTTGGATTATCCATGTTCACGAGAATCAGTCCACTTCAGTAGTATCCCCCTAAATCATTCATTCTACGGATATACATACCTATACAACATGCCCAGAAAACGTCAATTGAGACATCCACTCCTCCACTGTAGATATGTCATGCATGTTGTTGCCCTCATTTACGCACAAAACCAATCAGTGGATACCATCATATCACTCAAAACTGTCCAAGTGTGGCACAGCTACAGCAACTTAGGTACATAGCGGCAGCGGAAGCGGAACGGCGCGAAGGAATCATCATGTGCCATTTTCATGACAAGTCATGTCGGATGAGGTAGGTAAGCGTATATTCTGAGTCAATGACGAGACAATACCTTGCATTGAGCTATTCCCAAATACAACTCTTCCGAGACAGATATTGCGACCCTTACTTATCTCCCACCCACTCAAAACCCAAGTATTGATACTAGTCCAGTCCAGTCCAGTCCACACTAAAAGCCCAAGTAACAAGCTGCCAAATGAAGTGAAATGTAGTAAAGTGAAGTGAAGTGACCCGGTAGAGATGAACGCCGATGCTATGTCGCAACTGAAAAGGCCAACAAATGGGGCTCAACCAGACATGATCTGTCTTCGACACATTCCTGTCCTGATGTGTCGACTGACCACAAAGCAAAATAGCCAAGTACCATGGAGCCCTTGGACGACCAGAGTCCACCCGTGACTGACTGTCGCCCGAGACCCAGTCCCTTCTTGAATGCATGCCTTTTTGTTGCCCGTCTTGAAACTGACTCGAAAGAGCCCACAATTGCCGCCCATTCCAACCATAATGCTACTGCAATCCGGTCCATTACTTTCGAGGATTCCTTCTCTTGCGTAAACCTCGTGTCGCTTCGCTTCGTAATAATCCATCTTCAGACCATAACGATGAATGGTCCGGTAATTCGATTCTCCCTGTACTCACTCGTCCAACAGCAAGAAGCATGCACACAAAACAGACTTGCCGCCGTCCGTCTTCCTCATCCATTAAACAATGCAGAAACAAAAGTATTTTCACTAAGCATCGGTAGCCTGCCCAACCATCGTATAAATAATCCCAGGCCTGGGAGATATGGGGGCAAATAAGCTTATTTGCCATCCCCGTGTATGTCCTGCCCTTCCTCAAATCAAATCTGGTTCATGGATAAGGCTTCCATTCGTAAAGTCGCTCAGAAATGCGGTCATCCAGTTCATCCAGTAATACATGGTTGTCGGTCTCTGATAAAACTAACGTCGTGTCACATTTGTCGTGTTTCACACGGAACAGTGTCGTTTGTGCTAGGACGACTCCTTTTTCGGCCTGCGCTTGCTTCCGACTCTTCCATCCGTGTGTTCGTCGTCGGGATTCCATTCTTCTGGATGAAAGTTGGGGTTACAGTAGTGAGCTCGGTTCCAAACGCTATTCTTAAACGTGGTGGTCGTCACCTGATACGTCGGTTCTGGGAAATTGTTCTTGCCCTCGTCGTAGTCTAGTTGAACTGGGCTGAATCGGATGTGGTAGCTCGAAGCACCTCGCATGGGGAGAGAACTCGGGCCCGGTGCTGCCATCATTGCAGGACTCGGTGCCATTGCAGAGCTTCCGGATATC
>JABCJY010001563.1:0-25812 GCA_013184415.1 Fusarium concolor | reverse complement strand
CTACCAAAGTAAAACAACAAGCCACTAGGCGACACACATTCTGTTTATCGCAGACGCTGGTAGGACATTTACTCCCGCAGAAGCCCATCTTGCTGCCCTTTGGATATTCCTTTTACACAATGAAGAGAGGCATCATGCCGGGTGATGCTGCCGTGAAACGTTTGATCGTACTGGCAAGGCTAGTCCTCTTCGTCTATCTTACGATTCCTGCTGATCCTTTCCCATAGAGAAGCAAACGCATATCCACCTTGCTTATTTGACATTCCATTACCATCCACCAATCTATTTTCAGCCCACTACCTACCTGATCACATATGTCAAAAGTGCAATAAACTAATACTCGTCTAAGTATCCGCCATGAACTACCCAGGATTTCAGGTCTCTCAATCGACCCCCTAAATACAATCCACAAGATATAGCTTTATTGTGTAAGGAACTGTATCTCCCGGAGGGACCTTTTGAGAACACATCGATCGTCTCGTTTCTCCTCCACGAGGTTGCCCGGCGGAAATATATAATCAAGGGACTTATTTACAGAAGGCTTATATATTTATATATAGATGGATGTGAAATCCACTCCTCCCGAAGAGGATTTTGTGGTTGCTACAGCCACATCGACAGCTGTCGTTGCATATTCAGCCTAGTTCAATCTGTAAAGGGCATCAAGACCAAAAGCTGAATGTAAATACTAGATCGCTTTATTTAAGAATCGAAAATTCATTATGAGTATTCGGTATTTCACCCGCGCTAAAGCCCAGCTCTCGACGCAATCCATGTTCGGACGGAACGCGTTTATTTGGCTGCATGATTGTATGCTCAAGCCAATGTTATACCAGTTGCAGCGGTTAAATCTTTATTCTCACTCAGAAGAGGTATTTGTAAATAAGCCTTTTAGCGAAAGCTAGACTTTCCTTAACTTACTATTAGTTGAAGGGAGTTAGGTTTGCAATGCCCATAATTAGTAATTCCATGCTGTCTCGGAGGCTACTGAATATTTCCTATAGTAGAAGTGGCAGCTAGGAGGGGTGTACCCGGTAACTGCAGCTCGAATGGAGTTCCGACTATAGGCTAAGGAAAGCTTGGAAACGTCTTCAAGGCGGTGAGGATACTCAGGCTATTAAGGTAGCGAGTATGTTCAGGCTATCGTACCCGAGGTCAAATGCCTCATAGTCCATAAACACTAGACATATCAATGTCGGCAAACTCCTTGCTGTATTTAATACCCCTTACCCCGCTCGACAACATCCCTGATAGAGTCCTGCTTCTCGGGATATCTACAACCGAGACAAAACCACTATTCGTGCTATTTTAGCAATTACTCTGCCACCTTTGTTTCATACGTTTGACAACACTCACATCTCTCTGTCCCCAAGATGAAGGTCTCCATTTTCATCCCCCTCGTTCAGCTCCTGCCATGTATCGCAGCAACACCATCACCAGGTCATTCGCCTCGTTCCGATTTTAATCTTGCTGATATTACGAAAATCGTATCATTGTAAGTCCATATCATTCTATCCCATGCCATTGAATCCACCTAATCAGATCTACAGCGGCGACTCATGGACAAGCACTCAATTTGACCGCTTCGGAATCCAACCTTCTCTTTCCAACCCTATTGGAAATAGAGGCCGGACAAGCTCAAATGGCAAGATGTGGCCTGAGTACTTGACAATGCAGTACAATATGCCATCTGTACTGTTGTACAATATGGCCGCAGGTGGAGCTGTTGTTGACATGGATATTGTCAAGACTGGTCCTAATGACATGGAAGCCCAAGTTCACGACAGGTTTAAAGTCTATGCAAACAAGCCGGGGTTCTTCCCGCCCAAAGAGACTCTCTGGACTGTCTTTATTGGAATCAACGATATATACCGCACTCTTACGGACGACGACCAGGAAGACAAAATTGTTGCTTCAATTGAACGGATCCGTGAACTTACTCTTGATCTCTATGGTTACGGTGCTCGACAATTCCTTTTCATCTCAACACCTCCGCAATCGCTGTTTCCAAACAACAAAGGAAAGTTGTTTGTTCCAAAGTTAGATGCAGCAGTCGAGAATTGGAACGAGAAGCTGGATAAACTTGTGAGACAGCTGGATCAAAAGCTGTCTGATAGCAAGTTCTTTTATTTTAATATTGTCCCATTACTCACGGCCGTTACCAACGATTCGTCCCAATTTCCGGAAACAGCAATATACAAAAGTAACGGGTTTTGCGCTGAGTACAAAACGTAAGTTGGCAAGCTTTCTGCTGTCCCTTTTTTCTCTCATGGACTGACATCTAATAGGGGAACACCTGTACCAGACTTCAAATCAGATAAATGTGAGTATAATGCGTTGGAGTATATGTATATCGATGGCGCCCATCCAACACAGCCATTCCATCAGCTTCTTGCCAAGAGGGTCGCGGCACAGTTGGTGGCAGGAAAGTCAATCAGTTGAGAACGATTGACTATTCGAAGGATGCATCTGGCAAACCTATAAATTTCCACGAATCGAATGTTTCTCATTATGCAGTCAGCTTGTGTTTATCCGAGCTGTATTGAGGCAAATGTTGTGATGTCAAGATTAGCCTAATTAGCAGGACTGACAACGTCGCCACACGGCCATGAGACTTCGAACTACTTCCTCAGCAGCCTTGCTAAGGTAAAAAGAAAGACCGGGCATGGGTTGGTCATCAATAGTTTAGTGTATTATCCTACCCTGTGATATGTAACTCCAATATTTCAAGATACAACCGTGACAACTTCGTGGTTGAACTACAAAGTGAGATGGCATCTAAAGACAGCCGATTCGGCATCCATCAAAACAAAGACCAACACCGGCGAAATGGAGGCTTGCCAGAAGCTGGCAATCTAGGTGGCTGCCTGGCACAAGCGGATGGCAGAGCTTCCAGCCCTAGATGCAAACACAAGATCATCACGCTGCCGCTGATGATCGTCGTTGGCCATGAATGGAGGCTCCTCTTTGCATACGACACAGGGCGCGAAATCGTCAGTTAACCTTTTCAGTCGCTAGGTAATGTAATGGCTGGTTACTGATTCGTATTAGCTTATCGCAGAAAACATCATAATGGGTCATACAAGGTCTCTAGCTGGACTGTATCGCATCGTCGCAATCTTGAAGGAATTGGCATCATGGATGGAGACAGACTACCTGGCCTGGTTGGATGAGTGGCTCTGATTGGACACCAGCGCTACGACTGGGTAGATGATCTTGGCCTACTGGTAATTGATCTGGACCAGATTGCCGTCACTTCGAGAGAACCGGGATAAAGGCTAGGAAGAAGCGTTGGTTAACACATGTCGAGCATAGACTAGACTTGATTGTAGCCCAACCATTTTGGTTGTACCTCTATATAAATCACAGTTTTGTCTGCCTTTACGCCTTACCTTCGTCATTCGGCTCTCAATATGCAATATGGCTCCCGTAACCACCATTCAGATATGTCCAGTCTCGGATCAGACGACGAACCCAGAATCAAGTAACTGCCACCACTGAGCCATACACAGCCAACCTTAGCAACAAGCTGATTCTTACCAAGCCTCATTCCTTTCTCTGCATGTTGGCAACCGTGTCGTATGGTTCTTATCACCAAAAAAAGGTCAACTTTCTATCGCGAGTTGCTTGCGCTTTCGGCCGCCCATGGGTGGCGGGGATTACGGAATGTGACCTCAGGGCTGTTAGTTGAGTAATCAGAGTCATCAATACCCCTGTGAGAGTGTGATCTCATGCAGCATGCACAAAGGCTTCGATCAGTGCTTTACAAAGAAATATCATTGTCGGACCTCCGAAGACGAAGTGGCTAACCTTGTCATCATCCCTCACGAGAGCACGAGAGCTTGGGATGAAGGCTGCATGTGATGGACATGGCGTTTGCGAGAAATGGCTGTGATTGGGATAAAGACCGACGACGATCGAGAGATTAGACGAAACCGTTTAAAGGAGATGGCTGGGCTTCCTGGCAGGCATAGAGGTGCTGACAAAGCTTTCACGTGTAATATCAAGTAAATAATAATCCTTTATCTAATTTTCCTCCTCCACTCACGAACCTCGGCAACAAACATATCTGGTACCTCCCAAGCCGCAAAATGGCCACCCCTCTCTGTCTCATTCCAATAGATAATATTGTTATAGTACCGCTCACACCATTCCTTCGGAGCATAACTATTATCGCCGCCGAACCAACTCACGCCAACTGGTATGTTGATGGGCCATGCCATCGAATCGGACATGTTCTCCCATTAATACCGAGCAGATGATGTAGCGGAATTGGAGAGCCAGTATAGCATGATCGTGTCGAGCATCTCGTCCTTGCTAAAGACCGTCTCGACATTGCCGTCGTGATGAGACCAGTCTCTGAACTTTTCATAGATCCAGGCTGCTTGTGCGACTGGCGAGTCGGCAAGTGCGTAGCCGATGGTCTGCGGTTTCGTTGATTGCTGTAGCGAATATCCACAATGTCCAGCATCTCGAACGCGGTCAAAATACATAGCCCGTTCCTCTCCCTCTTTATCCTGGGCCGGAACTTAGACTTCTTTCTTTGAAAGGTGTTAGCATGTGTACTGCAGATGCTGACGATGGGGAAATACCTTGGGTTCGAAGAACAGGGAATTCAAATGAACGCTCTTCAACCCTTTGGGTGCTTGATTACCCAGACATACAGCCACATAAGCTCCCCAATCTCCTCCTTGAGCGACCCATTCCTCGTCTGCATAGCCCAATCGCTGCATTAGGACTGCCCATGCACGCGCAGTACGCTGATTACCCCATCCTGTCTCTGTCGGTTTCCCAGAAAAGGCGTAGCCTGGAAGTGCTGGGATGATTAGGTGAAAGGCATCATCAGAAGAGCCGCCGTGAGCCTCTGGGTCAACAAGCTTATCGATTACATGTCTAAACTCCAAGATCGAACCGGGCCAGCCATGCGTAAGAAGGAGCGGTAAAGCATTCTCGTGTTTTGACCGAATATGCAGAAAGTAGAACTCGACTCCATCAATGGTTGTCGTGAATTGGGGGTACGAATTGAGCAAAGCCTCGCATCGTCGCCAGTCGTATTCTGCCTTCCAGTACTCGCAGAGTTCTTGAATTGCAACGAGCGGAACACCTTGAGACCAATCAGTCACTGGTTCTCTGTCTGGCCAGCGTGTTAGACGAAGACGTGTTTGCAAGTCATCGAGACTGGACTGGGGAATGGAGAGCTTGAAAGGATGAATAGAACTGGAGGTTGGTGAAACCATTGTCCAGTAGGTCTTTAGTACTCATTATTCCTGGTATCACTTTCCAGAAGGGAGATCTAGAAGGCGGAATATCAAGATGAGACCGTTGATCAATGTCCTTGACGTCATATCTACTAATGATTTATAAGCAATTCTGCAGACTCGTCATGTGTTCCAAGAATCTAAGAGATAAGGCCTATTTTATTGGAAAGCATTCAACATCGCGATCAACCTTGCGTGGAAAGCCTGCTCCTGAAGACCACGGAACCAACACTTTCCCCGGTCTCTTTGATATCAGACCCATCTGGACGTTCACATAGATAGTTCTACACGGATTGTGATAACTGATTAGCCTACAGGACCATTACTACAATGGAGCAGTATCTAACTATATCTTCTCTCGTCTTCCTTCTGCTACTTAAGTATATAGGGGACTGGTATAGTACACCTCAGCACAGTCTACTACATAATAAAATATGGAGAATTAAATCAGTAATACTTATCTCATATCGCTACTGAAGTTGATGTTGCAATCCTAGACTATGTGCCTGAAGCTCATGGACCGCAGATCAATAGAATTTCTCCAACATAATCCATACCCACTCATGTCCCATGTCGCTGTCGCCTTCTTGAGTACCAGGATAGCTGTCCAGGAAAGTTAGGATTTAGGTCCAGGTCGAGGTTGCGGCTTAGGAGCAGGCTGAGGTTGAGGTTGAGGTTGAGGTCGAGATTGAGAAGGCATGTTGTTGAAGGTAGATTGTAAAGAGGCCATGAGTTCGATTTTTATATGGTAAGGTCTATAAGATAAGCAAGGTTAGTTTAAGGGTAGGCTACAATGTCAAGGCATTGGTTGGAGTTTATGTAAATATTTTAATATCTAAATCAGCGATATTTGAGGTCAGTGGGTGATGATTCACCAGCTATTGTCAGAGATCGAGAGAGAGCATATATATTAACATTTTGCCAGGTAACAATACAGTCAATTACTATCTTTTTTGGACTTCCGAAATTATTTGTTATTACACGTCAGCGATTAATATCACTCAGTTTATATAAATCCAGAGGTAAATCTTGATGCTGTTTCAATAGGCCTGTTGCTAGAGTCATATACTACTAGCTGAAGGCTAGTAGATATCCAATCATGAAGCGTAATTGGTTTAGTGGTAAAATTCTCCGTTGCCATTCGAGTAACGTCGGGGAGCCCAGGGTTCGATTCCCTGATTACGCATTGGAACCGGCGATCGAGACCATTCGGTCTTTTTTTGGCATTTCCTTTTGTTCATCCATAGAAAATTAATATATTGCATTAATTAAAATTTCTGTTTTTGAGCTGTGCTGTCGCTAAAGTCGTATGTGACTATGCTGATGACTATGTCAGCAGGGTTTCGCAGCGCCATGCGGCACTTGCAGAGACAGTTAGTGCGCAGACCCTTCTGAGCGTCTCTGTGTCATCGGCATCAATAGTAGGTGGTAAAGTACCTCGGAGGTTAATTTGACTGTTCCGTAGTTGTTTCCAACTTATACAAGCCTCACGGTCAAGTCGTCTTACTCGTCCCGGTTCTGCAAAGTTACCCATGGTCAACGTTCTTACCAAGATTCAGAGTTTTTCGTTGGAAAAGGCCTGTGCCGGCGTCGCGTTGGCTGATTACATCAGAAAGGCTCAAGGTGTTAACATTGCCCTTGGTGCTATCCTGCATAATCGGACATATCTTTCCCGTCCAGAATTGCACTTAAGATTGACGACGAAGCTACCTGCTGGTGAAAGACCACTTGTAGGAGGCTCTGTAGTGATATAACATGACTGCGTCTCTCGCTTTTGCCTTTATTAATTCCGAGGCTGTTATATATGGGTTACCTGAAGTACGCCCTTGACTGGTTTCCATCTCGACCGCCCTTCAGCGATAGATAAACATCGGAAGAGATGCTATTAAAGCGCTATTGGGGGAAGGTTAAGAGAGTCAGCATCATAGCCACCAAGTTACTTTGCTACGGACTTTACCGATTCCAAGTTGAGCAGCTTTCATCTTTATTTCTCGTCCTTATATGTCGAGGAAATGTGTAGCTCTCAATAGAGCTCTTACAGCCCCAGCTTTCATTTCACGTGATAGCAAAGTTTAAATCCCAAATGAGGCCAGAAGCGGAGACAGAGATGCAACTATGATGAAGATGTAAAAGGCAGGTGTATGATGATCAGCATGATTGCTTCTCGTCCTATTGGCGGAGTCCAATATCAAGGAGCAGGGGGTAAACCAACAGGGAGGCGGGGTAAAACAGAGATAACATGATGTTAGATGCAGAACAAGAGGCAATCATCACTCAACTATATCAATCTTGTTTTGTACAGCAATGCCATCTCTTCACCTTGTCGCTGGTGCTTTAGGCGCCGCGATTCTTGTGGGATATATCATCTCAACAATTCGGCAGTATATTCGGCTTCGCCATTTCAAAGGCCCTGCAATTGCCGGCTTCAGTCAAATATGGCTCATTTCTAAGGTTGGGGGCGGTCGCACTCATCTCGACTTATGGGAAGCATGCAATAAGTATGGTACGTTCCATCTACGCGAACGACCTATCTGCAAGGTATAAGTGTTGCGAGTTTAGCTAAACGTCGTTTAGGAGATATCGCTCGTGTAGGACCAAACGACCTCATTACATCCGACCCGGACCTAATGAAGCGCATGCTCAATGTCCGCACACGATACAAACGCTCGAGTTGGTATGATGCAATGCGCCTCGATCCAACTAAAGACAATGTCCTTTCTCAGCGTAGCGACGAATTGCATGCTAGTACTCGTACCAAGATGGCTGCAGCGTATTCAGGCAAAGAAGTTGACAATATCGAGGAAACAGTGGATTCCAACGTTCAGCGTCTAGTCGAACTACTAGATAGTGAGTACGTTTCCAAAGGTAAAGCTTTTGACTTTGGCTACAAGGCCCAATATTTTACCCTGGATGTTATCTCCGCTCTAGCCTTTGGCGAGCAATTTGGCGACGTGGAGACAGATTCAGATGTCAATGGCTACATCGCCGCGATGGAAGAGAGCATGCCTACTATTATAGTAACAACTGTTATGCCTTGGGTTATCAAACTCTTGCAGCTTCCTATCTTCAAGAGTATGCTGCCATCTGAGAGAGATCAGGTTGGTGTTGGTAAGGTTATAGCGATAGCTAAGAAAGTTGCGGCGGAGCGTTTTGGTCCGGACCCTAAGATCCAAAGAGATATGATAGGTTCTTTTGTTGCTCATGGACTGCTTCAACATGAAGTGGAATCTGAAATTCTGATGCAGATGTAGGTTATTTAGAGGATCCTGTTTGGTCGGCACTTTGAGTGCAGTTGCTAATGCCGAAAAAGTCTAGCTGGTGCCGATACCACGGCTACGGCTATCCGAGCAACGTTGTTGCATATCATCTCCAACGCTCGCGTGATTGACAAGATGCGAGCAGAGATCAACCAGGCGAGACCTAGTCTACCCGTTATCACTGACCGCGAAGCACGTGCTATGCCATATCTTCAAGCTGTCATAAAAGAAGGACTTCGAATTCACCCACCCGTTGTCGGTCTTATGTCCAAGGAAGTTCCCAAGGGTGGTGATACCTTCAAAGGTCAATTCCTACCGCCAGGAACCAAGATTGGCTATTGTGCTTGGGGCATATTCCGTAGAACTGATATTTGGGGCGATGACTCGAATGAATTCCGCCCCGAGCGATGGCTGGACTGTTCTGAAGATTCACTCCGTCTCATGGAAGGCACTCTCGAGCTGGTCTTTGGTTATGGACGATGGCAATGCCTAGGCAAGAATATTGCATTGATGGAATTGAACAAGCTCCTTGTCGAAGTGTGTTTAACCTCAACCATTGATAGCATTCGATGAAAGATATACTGACTACTATTTTCAGCTGATCCGTCGGTTGGATCTTGCGGTGGTTGATCCCTCCAAACCATGGCAGTCTATTAATGTCGGTGTCTTTCTCCAATCAGACTTTTGGATTCGGGGATATCATCGAGAAGCTTCTCTATGATGGGAATTAGAAGGAATGTTCTGTGAGGATTGTTCCAGGGCTCTTTTACTTAACTAGCGAAGCCAACGGTGTTGCTGGGTGTCTGAACACGAGGGTACCGTGATCATGGTCAGGAAATCAAGGTAACTCTTAGTCAACCATAGCAACAGCAGTATGAAAATCACTTTTCACATCGATAGTATTCAAAATAGCCCTAGCGACCCCTTTGATATAATAAAGTTATTTCTCGCCAAACTACAAGGCGATAGGATAGCGAGGTGTTGATGTTTTGGCGAACAATTAAAAGGTCTTCAAGATACCCTGTAACAAAGGTCAAGTAACAAAGGTCAAGAAGGTTAAACATAAGAAGAACAGGGCCCCTGAGCGAATTGAGATTCTAAAGGAACATCGTGCTGAGAAAGTTCATATATTTCATGTAAAAATGAACAGGAGACAGAATCAAATATAAGTAGGCCATAGCCGGTCTCGAAACAAGTTAATTTATGAAGAAATGCTTGGATGATTGAGTCGGAGTCGGAGCTCTGGTTTTTTTTTGGACCTTGCTTTTAGCGTGGCGCCAGAACCGTGTGGCGTCGTGGCGCTTATCGGTAATCAGGCGAGCTAAGTCATTCTTATCGGCTTATCGGCCATGCCAAGAATGCTCCGCTTTTTGGTCTCCAGTTCACAAGGCAACCTGACTCTCACAACATCATCACAACATCTCATTCTCACATCTCATACTCACCAAACTTCAGCGGATGGCCAAGAAACTCGAGGCGACAATTTTGGAATGGCTTGAGGAGGTCCACAACGCTGAGTGTGCTCGCACAAATGACACGGAACACCAACTAAGCGACCGCCGCTCAGACGCGCAGCAGCCTCAATTAAGCCAAGAACAACATGTGAAGACCGCTTACGCAGACTTGGACGACGACACAAGCTCAGACGAGAGCTTAGATTCAGAAGACGGCTCCGACTCTGAGTCGGAAGACGAACACCCAGCAAAAAGACAGAAACTCGGTGGCAATCAGAAGAAGTACTACCTCTCTCCAGAAAACTCGCAGGAAGATCAGACCATGGATCCTACGACGCCGGCGAAGCGCAAAGGAAACGCAAATGATGTCGTCGAAGATGTAGACCCCACGCCCAAGGCAGACAAGAGCGCAAGGAGGACCAAGAGCAGAAAGAAGCCCAAAAGTGGCACGTCACAAAGCGAAACGGCGACGGATCAGAGCGATCTGACGACCCAGAGTGGAACTAGTGCTGGCTCTAAATCAACCGTGAAAGTGTTTCCTGTTCGTGGCATGCCTGGTCATATCCTTGACTATGATGTCATGAAAGCCAAGGCGCCTGGTCTGCCTGCTGAGTTAAAGCGCGTGTATCTGGATCTTCAAAAGATCATTACAGTGCAATCTTTTATTCCACATGACTGGAAGGTTTGTTTGCCATTTTACCTTAATCGAGAGTTGTACTGATTATGAATAGCCTTTTATTGCGGACAAGAAGAAAACAGACGACGACTTGGAAAACCTGCATGACCTTTCGTATATGCCTGCCAACAACACTCAGCCCGCGCCAGACACTGCCCAGTCTATTATCCCAGTCCCGTATCGCCTAGCAATAATTGACGAAATCGTTGCCACGGCGGTGGAGTGCCAGGACCATGTCGAGGAAGCTGGTTGGAACAATTTCGTGCATTCACCTATCTTGAACGCAGTTTTTCGCCAGCAATACTGGCCAGGGGACCCAAGCATCAAGTGCAGTACTGTGTAAGTCATCCTCACAAGTATTTAGACACCATGACTAATGTGCTCCAGGATGTCCGCTTTTATTACATCCGAGTATCACAAATTCTCAGTCTCAGCCGTGAAAGTTGACTACGTCTGTCACATCAAACCACCAACTCCCGAGACACGTGAGGCAGTCGCCAAGTTGTGCGACTCGACAATCCCCAACTCTGTCAATCACATTGCATATCATGCGTTAAGCGAATCGCCTATTTGGCTGAGTATCGAGACAAAGAAGTTCAGCAGTGATCTGGAAAGAGCCTATATCCAACTCGGTTTATTCCAAGCTGCACAGTGGACCTTTCTTGAGAGCCATGCTGGCGAGGGGATCAAGCATCTGCCTTTTTTGCCAGGCATTGTGGTTGATGGGCATGACTGGAAATTCGCTGCTACGACAAGGGTTGGCACCAAGACCGTAAGTCAATGGGTAATTCCGCCATGTTTTCAACTGTAATTCTGACATTTTTACTAGACGATCTGGACAGAAGCGGGAATTGGATCGACCACTACGGTCTTGGGAGTCTTACAGATAATGGCATTTTTAGATCAACTTCGAAGATGGGCCGTTGAGGTATATTGGCCTTGGTACACCAAGTACGTCCTCAAGATCGGAGAGCAGCGTGAGATGATGCAGGCTGGTCTTGCCATCAACACTGTTGGTTCGTAAATTTTGGACAATATTGCCGGTCATTTTGAGACGCCCTTGGTATAAGAGGCATGTAAGATAGACGGAAGATGTCAAGAGCCCAAGCCTTGGGTCATATCTGTTGGATTGCATGGCCACTTTTGAGACTTGGCTATTACTTTTGCCAGAATGTTGGCAGGTTTGGATGGTTGTTTGGCTGTTTGAGTCTTGGCTTTTGTTTTTGGCCCACTTTTACATGTATGATACCCCATTATGATACAAATTCGATTCATGTATCCAGTCCTTGCTTCAAGAAAAATAAGCAAGTGAACCTGAATCTGCATCTATGAGGCCGGTGAAACTGGCGGATGAAGCACAGAATCTCGATGTTCTCAAGAAGTCAGTTACAAGGTTCGGGTGAGTAGCTGTCAAGAAGCGTCGGTGGAACCTGATGAGAACAGTGTCACTCATCGGGGATAATTCTTTATGGCATCTGATACAGTTCTTTGATTCATCAACTTGTGAAGGCTAGGCAATCTACTGCATCGCGTATTAGATCAACACTATCTCTAGCAACATCGTTTCGCTGTCGAGCTCAAGGTTTGGGAATAGGATAGTAACCTATCGAGCAAAGCTCACAACAAGCGAGCGTCTATTCAGGATCGAACCCAACTAATTGCCTGCGCCTGTCCATTTTGTTGAAATTGCAAAGGTGATACCAAGGAACGTGATGCTATTACCTTTTCTGCCAAACTAAACTAAATCATCGTTCTTTCAAAGCATTGCGGTCAAAGACCGATTTCTTTTATTACAAGCTCCTTAAGCAACCCCATCAAGCCCAAAATTCCCAACCTAAGCATAGACTCCACGACCACTTCTCTGATCGTGGCTACCTATGAAGCGGACCCAGCCTCGTCGTTATTCTCCGGTAATTCTTCACTCTTCGACTTCTTCGTCGGCTCTGGAGTTGATGTACCACTTCCTGGTCCAGGCTCTGGACGTCGTTTTCCCAAAGATGATGCAGGAAGTTCTCTCTGGTATTGCTTTTACAGTCAGTACCTATACTTGTTCTGATCAATTCTAAACTCACTCTCTCGCAGTTTAGACAGATGGGATTTATAAAGTTGTACGGCCCGTAAGTCCTAAAACTGGAATCCAATTGAGGTATCCAACAGCCAGTACAGTAGATCATTCCAGTCGAGGGATCATCTGGCAAATTCGGCCCTGTCACCAATGCCCCGTCTGGACCGAAGGCGTACTGCATACTGCCTCCGCTTTGATACCCTTGGTGCACAGGGGTTGCGGTATAATGTGTCACATCTGGCCCAAACGGCTGAGGTTGTAAAGGGGGATTTGGAGTTTCGGGAACCCCCTCATCAGCGCTGTTTGATGCCTTTAGAGGTTCCTTTGGTTGTTCCTTCGTTGAATCGGTAGATGATTGAGAATCCATGCTGGGAAACTGATAGCAAGATAGCGCAATAGTGAATACAGATCTGTCTCTTATTTGACACAAATGGCGAGGTGAGAGTCCAATAGGGGGGTAGTATATCTTGATTTGGTTAGGATTGAGAGAAGTAAGGGATTTTTCCCCCGCGCTGACGTTTGAAAACGCAAGTGAGGGGTTGCTGAAACATGGCGTTTTTTGGCGAGTAAAATCCCTTCATTTAGATAGAAGTCCGCTGTCAGACGGAGCATGCTGACAAAGAATCCGCCAATTATTTCTGACAATTCGAGTTGATAAAGTAATTTGGGTACCGCAAGCCGCCGTCGGTGCAAAGACTGACGCCTGTTAAAATATCGCAAGATACTTATAACCACAAGGAAACGCCGCAAGAGTAGCGGGATAGGACTTGTGATTTGATAATCTCATTTTCTTTAACTTGGTGTATGTTGGCTGACTCAAAGCTGAATTGCGAGCCAAAGAGTTTGTTTGGTGATCAAAAACTCATAGCACAGATATGGTGATAACTGATAGCTGTTTCAGTGCACGAGTCTCGCCATCCAATTTAATTGTTTTCGAGAGGATAAAGAATGAAGAGCTAAGAGCAAAAGGTCTTGCACGGATCAAAGCCAATATTCTTCAATTGTGGTTTGAGACGTTTATCTCGCATATCATCAGCGCAATTCCAACCAGTAAGTGCATCTCGCTACATACTGTTTTCCCTCATTGGATCCATGCTCAGTTGCATTGCGCCAGTTAGTATCATGGACGAAACTCTGTGCCCAGGATTGGCATAATAGCGAACCTCCGTTGCAAATCCTGCCCGAAGCAACACGAGGATAATACTCTATAGAAACTCCAATCCATCAACATCGAAGCTGACCACCGCTCTGTCGAAAAAATGGAGATATACCCTGCTCTTAGTGTCACTGCTGTTTCTCAAAGTCCCCCATACTATGTCTTTTTACCGGCGTGGAGCATCAGACGTATTCTTTAAGAAACCTCATCGACTTGAGACAACGCAATGCCGACATCCAATCTCAAACGCTACTATTAACTATCCCGGCAGCAAGATACGCATCATGCCTAAACTCCTAGAACTGCTTATAAGAGCGGTCAACATCTCGGGCTCCGGGACTGCGTGGAATACGCTCTAGTGCGTCTGGGTCGGTCAAGTAGTTACCAAGATACCAAAGTGCGAGGAACTCGAATCCAGGCTCCATGTAGTGATCCAATAATGGTCGACAAGAAGGTGCGGAAACTCCGTCTTGGTTCCATTATTAGCCCCGTTGCCATTAATGGAGGAAGTATGAGCGGCAGTCCCCGCAAATGTAAGCGATGTGACGTGACTCTAAGCATAAGCGTAAACAAAAACTACTTTGGGGATTGCGAATATTACACTCTGACTGCAGATCGGACGCATTTCGGAGATCAGATTTGCTGCGAAGAGGGACCGAATCCACAAAATTCAAGCCCCGATCTGCGGAGTAATACGCTTCAACGGCTGAATACGCTCTGAAGACCGAGCGCGCTCTACAGGATGAATACATGGCAAAAAATAATCGCGTATTAAGAAGTCAATACGCTCAATACATAGATTTAGATAAGCTTGTAAGGAAGGGTGCGACTACTGCAAATATATAAACTACTCTTTATGTCAGTTAAAACCATCTCTTTGTTCACCAAGCCCAATAGTTCCAAACATCATCAAACCTATTCTTTCAATCTTATATCTACGAAGACAATTCTCAGTACTTTGACATCATTCAAAATGCACTTCTCCAATCTCATCATTGCCGCCGCTGTCTTCATTGAAGGCAGTCTTGCAACTGGCATTAAGGTCTACAGCGGCCGCGACTGCACCGGAACTGAACAGATCCTCACAGTCGATGGTGGCAAAGCCTGCACTCCTAAGACCCAACGATTCCAATCGTATGTCGAAAATGGATTCGGAAAGAAGAACGGGCAGAGAATTGCCTTCTATGCTAAGCCCACCTGCTCCCAAGACTGGTTTATCTATGACACGTACTCTTACGATGGAGATTACTTCCATTCTAAGACATGCTACAACATCGACGGTCATTCGCCTACCAAGTATGCCCAGGGTGTGAAGCTTTACTAAATAGGTATGTTGGCGTTTCCGGTCCTATAAAATAATTGATTCTCTAACTTGACCCTTGGGAAACAGGCGTCGCGCGGCTGAGCTCCTCACGTACCTTACTTGTGAGGCCTTCAGGTACGATCAGAAACAAAGGCAGACAACACAAGCACAACATGCACAACAAGTGAGCGGGAGTGAGTTTCGGAGTTTAGCCAGTGATAGCACAGCAGAGGAGCACATGAAGGCGTAGATAAAGAGTCTTCTATGGAAACGGAGCGGTAGAAGCCGCCCTTCTATACAAGGGTCGGATCTTGCCGCGGTAGATTACATTCTTCGGTGACACACCACTTTCAACAACTGGTGGAATTATACATAGAGTTAACAAATATGAATACAACATGTGTTCGTTAAGAGAATCAGTGGGAAATTCATTAGACGGTTTGGTTCAAAGTGCATGCCGAGATATCTTCTCTCCTAACTAGAATCGGAGAGTTCCTCAACCCCAAACAGTCCTATGTTTCTCTGTGTATCTGTAGTTTTTATCCCCCTAGCAGCCCCATGCCTGGAATAAGTTGTCATACTCAGAATGGCTATTTGCCAATGTGCCTTGTGTCGAAAGCTAGACTTTTGCACACTTACTTCGGTCATACTCTTAGCCAAATCTCAAGTTGCAAACTCTATCGCTTCATAGGTGGTGAAATGTTGTCCATAGTGTCCTTATCCGAGCAAATTCTATGCTTTGCAAACGCATGTCCAAGTCTTGCTTTGTGAATCAGCGCCAGCATCACTGTCGTTGCCATTGCGGTTTAAGCGACCGTGCGACGTCTTTTGTTCGGTCCCAGAAACAGGCCATGAGAACCGTCATCATCGCCATCTGAGCGGCCTCTTTTGTTCGTGCGCAAACGTGGCTGAACTTGGTCTTGGATCTGGGCCGCTTCATCGGTTGCCAAGTGCTCCTGAAATGTTGTGCCCACTGGAGAAATCAAATAGAGAATCTATAAGCAAGTTCATTCCCCAGTTCCTCGTCTGTCATTTCATCGCCGTTTGTCTGTTCAACGATGTCCCTCTTGCCGCTCTGGATAGTGTCATCCGTGTGAGGCATTGAAGTGGCGTAGCGGGAAATATCGTCATCATTGCTATGTTCATTACTCTCCTGTTGACTATGTTTTTCAGCACGCCAGAGTTGATCAGACGAGAGTCCGGTAAATGCTGCAGGGGTGTTGGCTCGTGAGGGAGTTCGAGAACACACCGTGGGAAGTGTTTTTTAGTGGTTTATGAGTGATCTATTGTCGTGGTTGACTTTGATTGTTGAGATTGTGGCCTGGTGGTTGGTGGTTGTTGGTTGGTGGAAGATGGAAGGATTCAGTCGAGCAGACACAATTTATATAGTTGTTGAGAAATATGTGAATGAGAGACTAACCATTTACCACAACGGAATGTTTATGTTAGTAAAGAGAAATCACTAACCACATTCCCAAGGCAGTAGCAGATGATATGGCGGGAAGCTGCATATGCAGGTTTGTCTAGGGTAAAAGGTTTGCCAGTTAGGGAACAAAGAGAATCTGTACCGCATTTGACTACAATTGTCAATTAACCTAGGACCAAGGCAGGATTCCTCGATAGACCAAAAATGAAACTGGCTGATGATTTCATTATAATAGGTTCGATTTCAGTAGTGCGAGGTGGATGCACTATTTGCCAGTTTTATTCATACGGCGTCTTAAGTCGGTAGCCTAAATGTTCTGACCCGTCGATCAAACGATGAGATACAATGTCAACTTGATGAGATCATCAAGTCTATCAAAGAAGCGCAACAACAGTCTTACCCCGGAGCCAACATTATCTCGGAGGCGAACTATGAGATCCGGGTTGAACTTAATAAGATCCTAGGAAATTCAATGAAATTCGTATTATCGCAGTTGACAAATATGAAGTCAATCCCGTCGCTCGTGTTAGAGCGGAAATCTCTGCTAAAGTACTTGAATTATATCCAATGAGATCTTTAGCAGCATCGCTTATCTGAACCTCGACCGCAACTGTTCGAGAAAAACTCCCAATGGTGTTTCATCATCAAGGTTCTCATCACAGTTATCGCTTTCGACGTGCTGAACTAAGCCGCTCATTCGACTAAACGGGGTTTCGCAAGTTGGGCATTGAAAATCATAACCCGGGGTAGCTGATCGATAGTAAAAAGCCTGATAGCATTCGCGTCCCATTTGTGTTACGTAGTAAAGATCTACAACAGAATCACATGTCCCAGCCTCTAGATGCAGAAGCATGGCCGATTCGGTGACAAAGAGCCGATAGCAAGCTGCGCATTCTATGTCTCTCTCTGCATGGACGAGCTTGTGCTACATAGTATATATCAGCTTTTCGTCTTTTTGAGCGATTTGGTATAAGACTTCAACAAACCATTTTCAAATTCTGGGGAGTCTTGAAGCATCTCCGACACATGGTACACATATTGTGCTTGTCAGCATCGTGTTGGTCCAGTTGGCGGGAGGTTTCGAATTGTCGATCACAATCTGTGCATATATGATGAACATCCTCCAAATGGTTATTCAGTTCATTCTCTGTCTCGTAGTCCTCTGATCGGGGGCAGATGTGGCAAAGATAGTGATTCTCAGAGTCTCGAATATGTTGCTGTTTAGCAGATAATGTTCGGAAGCCCTTGTCACACCTGGAGCAACGAATATCCTTTCGAGATGGCATGTTAGAGCTTCCGCAGCTTAGAATACGTTATACTGTTTAAGAATGAAGAAAATGAAAGATCCAACGTAAAGAGATTGAACCTGAACAATCTGATGCGGGGTTGCATGGCAGCCTGACGCTCAATATCACGTGCTTGTATCAACCTTTGTCTGGATATGCAATTTGAGTTGGAATAGTAGGTCCCGTCACTGATTCATCCCCAGACGAGTGGTGGGCCTCCCGGAGCTGTATGTCCAGAGTCAGCTGGTCCATCATCAGGAAGTATCTTGTTTGTGATTGGGCAGACCACTTGAACGGTCGCATGAGAAGCGACCAACTGAAGACGCAATTTCCACAAAACACTCTATTAAGGAAAGAGCTTTTACTGAGGGCACGAAAAAATAGATAGCTCTGGAAGCTATTCTTTGACCTCTGTTTCAGCTGTGTTTCACGTATAACTCGACTTGTTTTAAATATTTTGTTTCGAGGGCTAAGGGCAGACAGGAAGTGGAAAGTCTAGACACAATCTAACAAGTATTAAAATAGTCTATATTTATTTTTTGCCATACTTGATATTTTGAGTTGTTTCAAGACTCAAATTACAATAATAAAGAAGTTTCTCATTGATGTAATTGAAGAAAACATGTAAGGGCTAACTGTCTCATAAGCGTTTATCTGCCTGACCCTATTGGCTGCGCCAATATGCATATCTGCAACTCAGCCTCCAAGGCGGCACGCAAGGCAACCTTGAGGCGATTTGGCCGAGCCCCTCCTTTTACCTTCCTAGATTTCGTATACTCCCCTCCTTCTTCCTTTTCTTCCTTTTCTTTCTCTCACTCCACTCCCATAAGCTGAGCTCGCGCCCTCCTCCCGAACATGGCCGAGGCTTTTGGCATAGCGGCTGGAGCGGTTGGCTTTGTGTCTCTGCTAGCCCAAATTACTAGCGGGATCAATAAGCTGCGCGACATCATGAATAGCGCAGATGGCGCTCCGACCGAAATAAACTCTCTCATGGGAGAGTTAGACTTCTTAGTCCATGTCATGCGAGAGGCCAGCAACAAGGCACCCTCGCAGACTGATCCCATTCTCCAGCACTGCCAGGCGAAATGCGATCAGGTTGTCAGAGCTGTCGAGGTTCTAAACAATATGCTGGCAGCGGGGTTAAAACGCAGTGCGAAGGGTAAAGTCTTTGGACTACTCGCCTTGCGTCACTGGAAAGAAGATGTCGAAGTCTTGAACCGCCGTATCCAGGCAGCCAAGCTCAGCCTGATCTTGTGAGCACCTACCTTCTGATGGTTGTCTATTCGGCATCTGTTTGTTCTAGAATGAAAGTTAATTCTTTAGGCTTAACAGCCATCGTACCTCAGTTCGCGTAGAGGAGATTGCTCTAGTCAATCAGCTTTTCAATCCGCGGACTGGGGCAATGGGTCGAGAAGGAGATGGCACCCATTCCACCAATTCATCCAAACATTCCTCAGGTTCGAGAAAGACTACCTCGATTTCTTCTCCATCGAGGATCAAGCGTGGTGGAGATTGCCTATCCAGGTATTGTGCTTGTATATGCCATCGCCCTGAGAAAACATCTCGTCGGTTCTGGGCACTCGAGCACACTCTTCCAGCAGTTTTCAAACAGATCTGTGACAAAGAATCCTGCAATGCTGTCAAATATGGCGGAAGGTTCAGATTCGCTCTCTCTCAGCTCGGAGTCCGATGGGCAGCCGAGATACAGGTTTACATTGTTGCTGCATCTGGCAAATACTCCCTGCGTTCAAGTTTGGACGTGGAACAAGTCGTGCCGTATACCTCGCCCGGCTTCGAGATATTATGGAAAATTCGACGCGATTTGATCTCATTCGAAGAGGGTCGAGAAGCGCTCGTCCATCTTCATCGAACTAACCCGAACTTCCCCAATCATGTCGATCCGAGTGGAAAATCTTACATCGAGGTATGGCTGCTTTTATCCATACATGAATATGTGCAATTGACAAGTGACTAGACAATCGTGGCGGGACCAGCATATTCGGCAGCCGAAAGGGAATGTCGTTACAAATTGCTTTGTCTTTTTATGAGCGAATTTGAAATGACACGAGGGACTGAACATCCAAGGTAAGTGTCATAACTTCTATCGAACCTGGGAAAGTACTCCGTACCCAATGGATCCAATGTCTGATGTGTGCATTTTCCAGGTTCCTTTCAAGTTGCATAGGCTGGATTGGGGAAACACAGCATGTGGAACTCCTGGAAGTTCTACTCGACTTGGGCTTCGATCCGGCCGAAATCGATATCCACGACTGGCCGGAACCCTGCTCCCCAGACTGGTACATGCCAGACATAGCTCTCGACCCTTTCTTTGTTGAATACCTTAGACTTCTCTGTAAAGACAACCAAGGAAAGCCTTCTGCAAGTTCTTTCATATAGATTATGCTAATAAGATTCATGTAGGATTCGCTAAGATGAGTCCTTTTCACGAAGCCGTATTGTTTGACACGCCAGAATCAGTTCAGAGATGGACCTCTCGCTCCAACAAAGATGACAGAAACGCCTTTGGGCAGACACCCCTTCACTTTGCCATTGCCAACCCCCAACATCTGCGCACCCTGATTCAAGCGGGCTATGAATTAAATGCTCGCGACAACTATGGCATAACGCCCCTCATGTATGCGACCGCAACAAACCAAGAGGACGCTGTGATGGCGCTCATAGACGCTGGTTCTGATATATGTGCTCGTGATACTCGATGGAATCGCAACTTTATGTATTATGCCGCTCTTCGTGAACATTGGCAGCTGGTTCTTAAAGTTCTTGACGCAATCGAGGACCATGCAGGTAAGCGTGCAGCAGAGATCTGGGCAGAACTTGCAACATATCTATTTGTTGTAGTTTACCCGGATCACCTAGGAACCAGAAGCGTATCTCTTAATCAATTTCTCGCCAGATGTGGCACCGTCAACTTCATATACGATGCAGGCGAGGATGAAAGGAACAGGTGCTTGCTACACGACATCAGGTCCTCCGCAGATTTTGAGGCCCTGCTTAATAACGGGTTCGAACTCGTCAATCATATCGATGGTGCCGGCCAACACCCTCTCATGGTAGCTGCTGATCGATGTGATTCCGCTTTGGTTGGTAGGCTGCTAGCCTTTGGGACTGATATCAACCTAAAGGATAACTTCCACAAAACATCGCTAGCCTATGTCCTCCAACGACTGGACACAAGTTCTACAAATTATTCCATTTCAAGAGCTATAGAAACATTAAGTGTCCTTCTCGAAAATGGGGCCGATGTTCTTGCAGGAGATGCTTGTCGATGTCCTTGTTCGCCTCAAGGTTGCCTCCCAGCGGCAGTGCTTGAAAACGACATTTATCAGACATTCGGGCATACTCATATTCCCATGTGGTCATTGGAATGGCTTAGCCTTGTTTCAGAGCATCGAGGAGAAGATCAAGCAAAAACCATTCTTCAGTCATTTATGAGGAGGGCAAAGCATGCTGAGCTGGGAATGACACATGTCTGTTGTCAACGGGACCAGGGGCATTTCTCCCGACACATTTTCCGGGTTGCACCCATACCTGACGATGACATTGACGAAATATTAGATGAAGAGTCTGAGTTTATTGAGGGTTTGGATAAAGAGATGAACCAGGGCTCCAGAAACGAATACGACGTGCTCCTCGACGACTGGATTGTTCAGATCAAGACCTCGCTGAAAAGGGTATGCACTGTTGCTGCGGAACATAACGAAGGATACAAACCTCAAACGGTAACAGCTCACGTCAGCACTTGTTCTTGACTATATAAAGCTGACCATTTCAATAGATAAGCTGGAAAGTAGACCATCAGCACGATTCTTTCATCTATTGTTGTGAGACTGATAGGTGGAGAGACCCTATGAGAGACGTGAAGGACGACATTTCAATGTACGTGTATTGGATGGAACAACAGTATCATTCTAGAAACGCGTCCGAGATGAACGACTCCTCCAGAAAGGGATGGTACCTGAGAAGGTTTTCTTGGCTTTATCGACTCGCCCGTGCCCTAGATATATCCGCAGTAGACATAATTCACGAGATGCGGAACCAGCGAGTATCTTGGGAACAAGACGAGAGCATTCCTCTGAATGTAGAAGAGGGCATAAGGCATTTTCTTCGGATGTGGGCAGATTGGGAAGAAGTCGGTAAATAGCGCTAAATGAGGCTATACTTGATTCTTAGGTAAAGGGCTTTCAAGTCGCAATCTATAGTTACTACCTTGGGGTAGCTAGTATCATTATATATCAATTTGCGTTGAGGCATGGCTAAAGAATGTCGCTGTCTTGTATTTCCTAACCCTGCGGACACGAACCAAGGTTCAGCACGGAGTAGGAAGATAAGCTTTCCCCGCCCACCAGCTTCTACCGGCTACAGGAATTGCTACACAACTGATCAAATTTACATCTAACTGAAGAAAAGCTGTCGAGAAATACATGGTGATCCTATTAATCGGATTGTAGGACTTTTCAGTGGCTCATGTACTTGTTGATGTTCTATGGGCGGGAAAATTGTCCTCTTTAAGGGTGGATGTCTTACTGCTGCTTCAGCCAACACGGCAGTGCGATGCAAGGGATAACTAACTCTATGACGCTGTTGTTTCAATCAGTTATTTAAAGGGCTTCCCCAGAGCTTTGTTGGCAATAGTGGACCCTTGAATGTCCAATGTTAGGCGTGTGTTGAGCAAGAATTTGAAACATGGCCTAATGAAGGGAGACTTACCGACTGGTATGTGGATAGGAAAGAAATTGTTATATAAGGTCTTTCCCTTCAGGAAGTTCTTCTTCTGCCCGCATTTGCCTCCTCAATTCGCTCACAGTCACAGCCACGTATTCACAATGAAATGTTATATTTATTTCATGACCTTTTTCTTTGCCGGTGTTCTTGCTGCTGGTGGCCCATCCACTCACAAATGCACGCCTGTAAGTACAAACGACGCTCGGCACTCTCAATTAATTTTAACTTGGTCTCTAAGGATAAAAAATATTCCCGCTGTGGCACAGCCTGCCCAAAGACCTGTAGTAGTCCCGAGACCACAGTCTGTACTTTGCAGTGTGTTTCAGGGTGCTTTTGCAAAGACGGTTTCATTTTGAACGATAAGGTAGTTTCAAGCTTTTAAGGTAGTAGCTCGTACTGATACTGTTTATTAGACTGGAAAATGCGTTAGGCCTGAAGATTGTAGCTATGTCTAAGACTATCCCGCTGCCTGTGCTTGTGTTCGGTTACGATGATAGACTAGGTGGGGAGACCTGTGGTCTGAGGGGTATTGTCTTGGTCTTTCAGATGGTGTGGCAACTAACTATGCCGTCAATTGATAATGATGTGACATTTCGTGGACGTCGAGCTGTGGTTTGTCACACAAAATCGTCGCTGTTCTTGAGATGAGCTCATCGGTTGTAAATCGGTGTGATTGGCCATGGGATTATGATTTGGGATGGTAATGAGTTCTTTTGGGTAGGTAGTTCTCTCAAACAGACCGTATATTGCCACCACCGGTTGGAAGGATCCCTCTACCTACCAAGGGATTGGAAGCAATTGAGACATGGATGACTCCTGTTGAAGCTCTATCAGACGTAGGTCTCTTGCTCAACTGATGTCTTTGTATCGACATTTTTCCGCCCACGTGGTTTCGTGCCTGATGATGAACGGGGTCAGAGGTAAATGTATCAAGCCACCTGTAAGCATACACTGTAAGTTCTACGTTGCAGGAGGCCATGATAACAGAAAGAAATGTGAAGTTGGCCTGTATGCGAAGATGCGAAAGGTTTACGTGAGGCTACGGCGTATTCAAAGAAAGGGGCAATGTGAAACTCGGAATGCTACCATTATCTTATCAGGGACTTGGCCTAAATAACAATATTCTGTGGCAAAATGTCGCACTTACAATTGAATTAAGACAGGAGAGCGAAAGGCTTGTGTTGTAAGTATAGACCTCTATTAATAATTCTAGTCTGAAGTGTAATTTAAATGCGCCCAAAATCACGTTCGCGCCCCTACAGAGTACATCCACGGTGGTAATGGGGAACGATTCCTCGGAGACTGACCCTAAAACAAGATTGTATTCGTTCCCCGTTCCGTAACCGTGGATATCGCACAGCCTACAGAATAAATCTAGACCAATTTCTCTATTCACTACATGAGTCTGCAGGTATCCTCCCCACTTGCCGCATCCCTGACGGGCAAGTTTCTTCCCGATTCAAAGTCTTGGTACTGATAAATTACCGGATAACTGTTGTACAGCCACCAGCTGCAACTTCAACACTGCAGATAATGATGTTATTCTTCGTCCACATGACCAATTGTCAAGGTGTCAGACTATCGGCCAGGATTACAACATTCCGTAATCATGTAAATATCACAAGTTCAACGCCTAGTTTGTTATACCTCAGAGCCTTCTTATAATATGGCTACAGGGAAATTATGTGCGTGCTTTCGAACACTTGCTCCAATATCTTGACCTGGCTTCTACACCAGGCTCCCCGCCGGACGCTTTCACCACATCATAAATACGAGCTGTCATGCATTATGATTTGCTACTCTCTTCCTGTTTTCATGTCATGTCTTAGGTGCCCTCCCCTTATTCTTCCCAAGTACACCATCTTCGCAAATGTCAAAGTAAGGGGATAGCACCTTAGAGTATTGTGGATGACTATAGTGACTTCTTGAGAAATGGGCTCGCATCTAGATTGACAGTTTGGCAGGGTTTACTCTGGAAAGTTCGAGTGCATGGAACTCCGATCTAGTGTTCCTGGCCTGGATTGTCTTAGACCCTGGTTTTGTTGTCTAGTTCAGGGCTGCCTGTCTACCATCAGGGGCTCGAGCAGGCATGCAAGGATTAGTGTAGTACCTGGCACTTATTCCTAATCGAACGCACTGTTGTACATTCAAAAATACGGGCCGCCAATGGCTCCATGCTCCCATCTGTCATAATCTCTAAACTAGAGACCGGCTACCTGGTACTTCAAAAATGGCACAAGCGATATCAATGGCAAGGATACCTTAGTCCTGATCTATGTTTGTGTCGGTCACATCATCCAACTGTAGGGTGATGTGCAGGGGGGTCTCAGAAAGTGTATCGGGGAAGAGAAGATCTTGCTTCCTCCCTTGCTTGCATGATCTTTACTACCCCTAAATAGCCAAAGGTTAATCTGCACACTTTACATACTAACCAGCATTTGGCTGGCAGAAATAATTAACAATTTTACCTTACGTGTAGCCTATGAGCGTTCCAATTTTTCTGTAGGCTTGGCTTAGTTGGCGGGTTCATTTTCAACCCACCTGATAGCCATGGCTATCTAGTAGGCATCCCAATTTAACATTTCTCCTTTACAATTAGCCAATGCGCCCATGCGACTGATAAAGGTCTTGGGCTATTGTGCTGAGTAAAAGGATCAAACAGATCACCGTAGGTGAGACATTTGAGTCCGTACGGGCTAGGGGTCCCAGGTCTTGTGGGGACACCGCGACACTTTCTAACAAGACATAAAATTCCCGATCCTTAGCGCTCGGAATTGTCGGAACCTATCAGGACGAGCCACAGGGACGCAAGTATAGACGAGAAAAGATGCGCGGGTCGGGCTTCCCGGGCCTAGATTAAATGAAATATGTAGTTACAATATTGGTAAATTGGGCTTTAAATGTCACGAATAACAAGGAATCGATGATATTCAAGTATTTACATCGTGAAGATTTGGAAATTAATTTACCAACTTACAGATAGTACAATGGATTTGAAAAAGAAAGTTGAGGTTGTTCTCAGTGGCAGTCTTTGTGTGGGATCTTCCATGCTCAGGCGCGGCAGGGCTCTCTTCCGTGCATATACTTATTACGCAGGGAGCAAGAACATGACATACAACGCCCCCTAACGCTAAGACCCTAATGAGGTAAAGATAGCTGAAAGCTTATCTCTTTGACCGGCACAAGAC